>PQXP01000516.1:0-16662 GCA_002973495.1 Apiotrichum akiyoshidainum
TGTGTGTGCACACCGCACACTGGCTCCATCTCACTCTCTCACACACTCACTCTCTCCGCCACCCAAAACTCTCATCCACCTCCTCCCTCTTCGTCCATCTCCACCCACTGACTCGCATCCCAGTGCCGCAACCACGCGCGCATTCGCCGCGCGACCGAGATCCGCTCCATCCCTCCTTTGCCCCACATCATCACCACCACACACACTCTTCTCACCCTTCTCACCACACACGCGTGCCCCTCCGCCGCTCAATGTCGTCCCACTCGCCGCCCCTCCGCCCGGGCTTCGGCCTCGCAGGAGATCGCACAAGTTACATGTCCTCCGATACCGTCTTTGAGGACTGGGACGACGACGAGGTTCCCCAGAGCCCCCGCCCTTCAACAAAACCCCCAGAGCAGATGAGCCCCGTCGCCGTCGTTCGTGAGTATTTCCACTAGTGGGACACTAGCAACCCGCGCGTCACGTCACGTCCAACGGGTCACATCGCATCGCATCCCAGTCGTTGCACAAGAGCTGTACACGCGTGCAGCAAGCCGGCTTCTGCAGCTTTGCGCACGCACTCCCTTCGCCACCACCCTCATTTTACTGCCCCCGGCTATCGCAAGCGTTTCCTCACAATGCTCACCCCAGTTTACGTCGTCTTTTTCTACATTGTCTGGCAAATCCTGACGCGTTCCGACGACCACGAGATTCTCTCCCATCTCCCCTCTTCTTCGCCGCTGCTGGGCCACCACTCGTCCCTCGAACAGCGGCCGGCGCCCAACTCGCAGCCTTCCGCTCCTTACCACCTCCCCTATGCGCTCCCGCAGTTGCCACTTCCGCCAGCGGGCTCCTCAGAGTCAACCTCGACTTGGCGCACCATTCTCAACGCGATCGTCTACCCCATCTACCTCGCCGTCACCCTGCTCGCGATCCCTCTGCCGTTCTTGATCAATGCGCTCAATCTCCTGGCTTCGATCCTATCAACGATTCTCTACCCCGTCACTTCGACAGCCCGGTTACTCGCGCGCACATTCATCCTCGCGCCTCTCAATGTCGTCCTCTCGTTCCTGCACGCGCTCTACCCCGTGTATGTGTTCGTCGGAGGAGTCGTTGGCGTCGGCGCTTTCCTGGGCGTCGCAGTCGGCTGGGTAGGCCGCATGTTGATGTGGCTCCTCCTCGGTCGCAGGACGAGCACCACCTCGACAAAGAAGACAAAAAAGCGGAGGAGCAACAAGCGGCACTCGCTCGCGTACGACGCGCGCGACGCGCGCGACTTTGCTGACCTTGCGCGCGAGCACCAGCACAGCGTAACGCCGCGAGAGCACCAGCATCACCGCGAGCCGAACCGCGACACACATCGCGAGCACCACCGCGAGCACCACCGCGAGCGCGAGCCGACCCTCGCGCGGCCAACCGAGCACCTCGCACCCCATGTCCCCCCCGTCCCTCGCTCACCGACTTACGAGTACGAGCGGCGCTACGTCCCCATTGTCGACTACGTCCAGCTCGGCGAGGACATGGTCGCCATCGACGGCCGAGGTAACGGTCGCGACACCGTCGTGCTCGGCCTGCGGCGACGCGGCGTGCGTGTTTAGATGTCTGCGTGCTCTTACGGCGAGCTGCCAGGAGGCCTTGACGGCCCACCTCTTCACGACCCAGTTTCTCATTTCTGGCGCAAGGCTCCTGCCTCTGCTTGATGCGTCATTGTCATTGTATATACCTCACTCGCGATCCCTATCATTCACACTTCCACGCTCGTTGTTCTTCCTCTCCATCCCAAGTTCCTTGTGTTTTGCTCTCTCTTCGTTGTTCATTGATGACCCCCACACATACACCGCCAGACACTCCCGTGCCTTGTGCCACACCGGTTTGTTATGATGCCAAAAGCGCTACAGTGATCGTAGGCAGTGGGCTGTTGGCCCGAGTAGCCCGTGCATGGGGAATGAATGCATGAATGATGCTGCTCTCTACTCTATGTTTACACTTGTACGTCGTCCTGTCTCTCGTTCAGAATATGATCTTGGCGTTGTCGTACATGCCGAGCATGGGGCTGAGACCATCACGGGTGCGCGTGGGCTTGACCTCCTTTTCGCCGCCGTACTTTACGATAAACTCGGCCTGGGAGTAGACGCGGATCTGGCGGCGCCTGAACGCCTTGTTGACGGGGGTGGCCGACGAGAAAAAGTCGTCGCGGAGCGCTGCGCGCGCGGCCTTGCCCTTGGGCTTGGGGCCCGACTCGCTCGAGGGCGAGCTCATGATGAGCGAGTACGTCTCCTTGAGCAGCTCAAAGTCTGTCGGGAAGAAAATGTCAAAAAACCCCTGCTTTACGAGGAACGTGCCGCACGGGATCATGGTGTTGCCGTAGCGCGTCTGGACGACGGGGCCGTTGCGCCCCGGCACGGCGTCCGGGAGCTCGGAAAAGTCGGACATGAGCAGGCGGTGGCCGGGCAGCTGGTCGCGGAGACGCTCGAGGAACGCGACGGCCTTGGTGGGGATAAAGTCGGCGGGGGTCAGGTTCGGCATGAACGGCACAGTGGCATACACCTTCCGGAGCGCCGGGGACGCGAGGAGCGGTTTGGCGATCGGCGGCTGCGTCGACGGGCTCTCGGGGAGCAGTCGGCGGTACGCCAGCACGCGGCGGAGAAGCGGGTCCGTCACACGCTCGTACTGGACCGTAAAGTCGCCGTGCTGGTCAATCGCAACGACGGCCTGCCGCGGCTCGAGCGTCGCCATGTCGTAGCGGATCATGTCGTGCGAGAGGTTATCCTGGAGTGAGTTCTGGAACGGCCAAATCAAACTCACAAAGACCTCGTTGGCGACGACAAAGCACGGGTGCGTGTTGCGGCCCTGCCACTTGAAAAAGTCCTGGTTAATGACCTCGACATTGTCAAAGCCGGCCTTCTTGGCGCGGGCGCGCTGGATCTGGGCGAGCGCGGCCGAGATCTCAATGATGCGGTACGTCGTCTTGGCGAACACCTCGGGGTGCTCCTCCTTGAGAAACTTGAGCGTGTCCATCATGAACGAGCCGTTACCCGCGCCGACCTCGTAGATGAACAGGTCCTCGTGGGGGAAGTGGTTGCGCTTGTACTTGCTCAGGATCGCACTGGCGAGGCTGCGCGCAAAGTACGGCTTGAACAGCTCTGTCGGTGTGTGCCACACCTGCCGTCCAAGGCCCTCGCCACGCTTCTGCGCCGGCGACGCAGCCTGCGCCTCCTCCGTCCCCGGCAACGCGCCGCCGTACTCGGCCTCGTACCGCTCCGCCACAACCTCCTGAAAGTCGGACTGGTTCTTAAACTTGGAGAAATCGTAGCCCGAGTCGCCTGGCGGCGTGAAGATTGTCACGTTCTTGGAAAAGTAGCCATAGTGCGGCTGCCGTCAGCTCGTGCCAATATGTCCAACTCACGTTGTACAGGCTGTCGTCGATGAAGTCGCGCACCAGCATCTTGACGCGTGTCGGCGGCTCACGGTAGTGCGCGACCTCGGCAGCAGTAACCAGGCGGTAGTTGACGTGCTGCTGTTAGCTTCATTGCAACTCCAGCTTACATCAGGATCAGGCTCGTCGTCCCAGGTAAGAGTGGTGTTGAAGTTGAAGCGCTCCTTGCCGCGTCCGGTGGACATTGCGTTCTTGCCCTTCAGCCGCATGGTGGGGCGGAGCACCTCGGGCGCCGGCGGCTGCGATACCGCGCGCTGGGAGGTCGCGGGAGCCTTGGCCTTGACGCGCGCCGAGGTGGGCTCGGGCTCGGACGGCTGTGCAGCGTTGGAGGCGTAGCGCACCTGCTGTGGGAGGCGCGAGGACGATGCGGGGCCTGCAGCAGCCACGCCTGCGGTGGCGGAGCGCAGCGAAAGCGCCCGGCGCGAAAGGCTCGACATTGTAAGGTCAAGCAAGCAGCGCTGTGGTCAACGGTAATGTCTTGGCCGAGATAGGATTCTGGTATTCTCACTTTCCATCCCGATGCCATCTCCAGAGCGAGAGCGGAGAAGCACGGAGATGCGCGCCATCTCCACCGGCTCACAGACCGCCACAGGAATATTCCCGATAACTCCAGGCTGGCGGCGGGCCGCCTTGTTTGGTTCCGTCATTGTTTTGCCACCAGACCTAACGCGGACGGACGCGGTTGACTTTGGATGACGGTGTGTGCGTTCATTTCAGCGACGACGACACGCGCTTGGGTAGCGACCACAACCCAGACAACATTGCCCGCAGGTCATGCCCCACACACCACACGTCTAGCCCGATACCCACCCCACAAAGACAATGCCGGCGACACCCTCCGCTGGCACCGCACCTCCACCTAGAAACAACCTCGCGTCCATGCGAGCGCGTCTCGGCCCTTCCTCCGCTGTGAATATTGACCACACCACCACCTCTGTGAGTTGCAACTTTTGTGGTACGCGTCTGACATTAGTCCGGATTCCAGCTCGCCAAATCATCTGCCCTACAGCGCTCAGTCTCGATTCCCAGTTTTGTCGGTGTGCGGCAGGGCGATCGTGAGTGTAACAGACAGTATGGCCTCCGCCGAACCGGACGGCAGACAGGCCWMYCYCYWMCRCYCSRCCSAGTCTTCRASGTCGCYCWGTCCSYAAYYSCCGCTCCGWCTCGACCCGRACKTGAKRCACCACTSWAKTTSCCATCTCTKCACRCSTRCWGCGWCCRYSACAGYCACAAYATAYACGCCTTCCTCCGCCTCCGCCGCCCTCCGCACCCCCAATACGAGTATGAGCATCGGCTCGCCGATTACAAATGGCGGCGGCGCGTGGAGCGGCTCTGCCCCCGCCGCATATGACCCAAAGCTGGACTCTGTGAGCTACCCCGACTCGATCGGCACTGACCAGGCAGATATCCTTGGAGAAGCTCAACGGATTGCTGCACAAGAACAACGAGGAGAAGATCTTGCTACTTGAACAGCGCCTCAGATTAACCCAAGGCCTCGAGGGTGACGACGACCTAATGGGTGAAGACCCCGAAATGATTGACGCCAAGCTGTGAGTCCACATCCTTTGGGAAGCGCTAACCACCAGCCCCCTTCTCACCAAGCGCATCAACGACCTCAAGGCTGCACTTGCAGCTCGCGGAAACGGAGGCAGCGCGGCCGTGTCGAGCTCTGGAAGCTCGGCTGCTTCCCCTTCGCTTCCCACTTCGACTCACTCTCGCGCCGTCGCTACAGCACCCCCGCCTGTTGTCGAGAGCTCTGCAGGAGCGGCGGCTGGCCGTGCCGCCAGGCTGCAGTTCTTCAATTCCCTCCCGCAAGAGCCCAGCAACCCCACCCCCGCCTCCGAACTAATGCATCAGCGGCCACAGCCCGTTGCTGGTCCTTCGCGGCCGCGGGAACGCGAGCCAAGTCCGCCAGACTACGATATTGATGAGGAGTTGGCTGCTGCAGAGGCATGGGAGGAGGAGGAGCAAAACTACCAGCTCGTGCCGAACAGTTCCCCACCCCGTCGTTCCATGGTCACGCCCCGCCAACAGATGAGCCGTCTCCCCGACGCGTCGGCGGCCATGGAGGAGTTTAGCGATGTCCTCGCCCTGGGACTCTCATCCCCGATACATCAGACCCCGTCCCGTACACCGCCGTCCCGTACACCGATACGAGTCGAGGCGTCTTCCCCCGGCGGTCTTTTGCAAGGGCATAACGGCCCCGTACCGCCGTCTTCCCTCGGAGGACCTATGCCCACGTCGACGGCACGCCTCCCTGTCGCTCCACAAAAGGTCATCAAGGTTGATGTCAAGTATGCGTGGAGCAAGGAGGTGCAGACCAAGCTGCGCCAAGTGTTCAAACTTCCTTCCTTCCGCGAAAACCAAAAGGAGGCGATCGACTGCACTATGGCTGGCGAGGATGGTAGGTTGTCCGGTCCTGGATGGAACTAACCCTCAGTGTTTGTCCTCATGCCGACGGGCGGAGGTAAGAGCTTGACCTACCAGCTCCCCGCCATCTGCTCGCAGGGCAAGACCAAGGGCGTCACGTTTGTCGTCTCGCCCCTCATCTCGCTCATTAACGACCAGACCCGCCATCTGATCAAACGGAACATTCCAGCAATTGCCTATACCGGCGACCTCACCGCTGCCGACAAGCACCTCGCTCACGAGGAGCTCGCCCGTCCAGACCCCTACACCAAGGTCGTCTACGTCACGCCTGAGATGCTCACAATGGGTAGCAAGATCAAAGGAATCATCAGGGGGCTCATTTCGCGTGGCCGGCTCGCACGCTTTGTTATCGATGAGGCCCACTGTGTTAGCGCTTGGGGCCACGATGTGAGTACTGACGACCAAAGACCGTTCTGACCCCAGTTCCGCTCCGACTACCTCAAGCTCGGCGAACTGCGCTCAGACTACCCCGGCGTGCCCATCATGGCGCTCACCGCTACCGCTCCGAACAAGGTGCAGGACGACATTATCCGCGTACTCGGCATCCAGAACTGCAAGGTACTCAAGCAGTCCTTCAACCGCCCCAACCTCCACTACGAGGTCCGCCCGAAGAAGAAGGCAGTTCTCGGCGAGATTGCAGACTTTATTGGCACACAGGGACGCGGGGCCAGCGGAATCATCTACTGCTCGTCGCGTGAAAAGTGCGAAGTCATTGCAAAGGAGCTCCGCGACACCTTCAAGGTCAACGCGTGGCACTACCACGCCGGCATGACCAAGGGAGACCGCAGAAAGGTCCAGGAGGGATGGCAGGACCACAAATTCGAGGTCATTGTCGCCACCATTGCGTTCGGCATGGGCATTGACAAGCCGGACGTTCGCTACGTTATCCATCACTCTCTCCCTCGTTCGCTCGAGGGCTACTACCAGGAGACTGGACGAGCTGGACGAGACGGCAAGGCTTCGACTTGTATTCTCTACTACACGTACGGAGACTCGAAGACCGTGTTCACCCTAATCGACCGTGATCAGAACCTTAACTACGCCCAGAAGCAGCGTCAACGCGATGCCCTCAAGGAGGTTCTTCGTTTCTGCGACAACAAGACCGACTGTCGGCGAAAGCAGGTCCTCCGCTTCTTTAATGAAGCGTTCGACCCCGCCGAGTGTCACCAGGGCTGCGACGTGTGCTTAGGACGCGACGACAACCGCTACACGTCCAAGAATGTCGCCGAGGACGCGGTCAAGGTGGTCAAGATGATGCAGGCCTTTGGCCGCGACGATCGCATCACCCAGGTTCATGCCGCCGACTGCTTCCGCGGCGTTGTCGGCCAGGCAAACAAGGGTCTCAATCTCAACCCTCACTTTGGCATTGGCAAACATTGGACCAAGCCCGAGGCCGAGCGCCTCATCCAGACCCTGCTGCTCGAAGATGTGCTGTCCGAATACTACACTTCGAATGGTGCAGGCTGGAGCAACTCGTATCTCAAGGTGAGCACAACGGGCGGGACATTCGGCTAACTGTATAGCTGGGCGGCCTAGCGTCGCAGTACCTGCGCGGAACGATCAAGCAGCTTGAGATGTCCTTCCGGCAAGAGTCGCCGAAGAAGGCGGGTGCCAAGCCTGCTGTGAAGAGGAGGGGCGCCGCCCAGCAGCTCAGCCGCAGGCCGTCGCTCAAGCGCAAAGAGGATGAGATGACAGAGTTTGCGGAAGACTCTGGCGACGACTACGAGGAGGCAATTGCTCCTCAGGCGCCAATGAAGCGCGCAAAGCGTGCGTCCGCCGCGCAGGAGTCCCCCATTCAGAAGTGTCTCGCCGCATTGACCAAGATGCGCGAAAGGGTGAGATCCGACCAGAGTGATATGGCTAACCCGAAGAACAAGGGTGGTGCGCATCTCCCCGATGAAACCCTGCAGATGATCGCAGCGATGATGCCAACGAGTAAGTCGGTACTGTTGTCCAGCAGGCTGACGGCCAGATGAGCGCGCCCTCGAGGATGTGGAGGGTGTCACGGCACAGCAGGTCAAGGTAGGTCACTGGTGTCAGTTCTCAACGTTGACCACGTAGGAATATGGAACCAAGATCCTTGGAGTTACCGTAAAGTTTGCCAAAGACTGCGATGATCGGACGGTGCCTCACCAGCTAACGTACGTAGCCGAACAGTGCCTTCAGACTATGCCTACAGACTAACACCATCTAGGACGTTTACGTCGGCAGTACCATCACGGAAACGGGCCACTCCAACTCGCTCAACTGCAGCTACCAAGCCGGCAGCAAAGGCAACACCGAGATCCACCGTCACACAGCCGGTGAACAACCTGCAGCAGTTCTTGGTGTCGTCGAATAGCGCCAGCTCCGTTCGGCCTGTGACCTCGCATGCCCCGGCATTGACAGGACGCATGGCGCTTGCACGGACAGATTCCTCGGCCCTTCCCCACTTTTGAACCGCACGGATTAAGGCGGGAGAAAATCAATCCCGAGCGTCTCTTGTGCAGCCTAGAACCCGCATAAGCGGTCCATACTTGTAGAGCCACTTTTTGTATCCATCCCTGGTACCATGTCGAAACCATGTCGAAACCATGTCGAAAGGCAACGTAACGCTCTCGATACCTGTAACACGCCAACATGCGCCTATGGGCAATTTTTGGTTAGCACGAACGCTGTTGACTTTGAATGAGGTCAATGCTGGAGGCATGATTCCGCCTGCCAGGCTTGAGGGAGGGGGAATGATGGTTGCGCATGAACTTTGGAATCGGAGGAAGCCAGGAGTGGATATTCTGCCGAGACCTTGGGCGGCTCCGAACACCCCAAAAGCGCGGCCTGCAGACCGGGGCCCGCGGAGCATGATCGTTTGGCGCGTCGTACAAAGCTTACATCTTTCTGATGAGGCTCGTCGCGTCTCTGCTCTCCACTCGTCGCGTCCATCGTTGCGTTTGATCGAGGCCGCGCAGGCACTGCGAACGAGGAACTACATGCAGGAACATGGTACCGGAGCGAAGGTATAACATGCACCGCGGAACGATTGCATTCCCAACTAGGCTCCAAAGTGCCAGGGGACCGGGAAGGAAGCATGTGGGTACAGTGTGCACGACGGTGGCACTTGGAAAATCGGTCACGGCAAGCATCCAGGGCTTGCAGCTTGCAGATCAGTCCACTTCAGAATCGAGGTCGCTCTTCACACAAAATCCCACCACACCTTGTGTGTGATAGACACCTTGTTTTGCTCCGGTTACTCTGTGTGATAGACACTGTTTGCCGCTGTTGGACCCTTTGGTAGTGATCTGCAGCGATAGACAGTTGGCAGGGATGGGCCATCCCGGACGGGCGACCTGAGTCCTGGCCCGCAAGCGAGCGAGCGTGAGGGCCATTAGATGCCCAGGAGAGCGTGTGCGGGTGGGGGCCTAGTGACGCTTGTCCTTGTCACGGACTGCACAGACTCCCGCGGCCACTGTTCTCCTGTCCTCGAAGCGGCGGATGGCCGGCGCACGGATGTCCGAACAGGTGCGGATTGTGTAGGCTGTGCGGACGGCTGATCGGATGGACTCGAACATTGGAAGCTGGACAATGTCGCGCCTGCTCGCTGGTCACTGGTTCAGGCTTAGGGCTCAGGCAAGCTCCCGGTGTCTGGTGTCTCGTGTCTCGTGTCTCGTGTCTGGTGTCTCGTGTCCTGCTTCTCGCCCGAATTCGTTCTCTCGCCGTCGTCCAGCTGGCTGGTACTGTCCTGGCCCCCCACCAGCCACTCGGTATCGTGCATGCTGCTCGCCTGCACATGTACCAGTATATCGTGCAGGAAACACCAAACACAAGGCATTGGATCCAACAGCGGTGCGGGGGTATGAGCAACGTCAACACCGCAACATCCGCTCTTGATATTTGGCTACAAGACAGGGCGGGATCGAAGTATGGGTGAAACAGCAGGACATTCCGGGCAAGGGTAGCGCTAGCGCGCCTCTTGGCTCGACGCGACCGTCTGCCCAGCGACAACCGCGCTACCAAGTGTGGTTTTTGAGTCTTGTCGCTCGGGTCAGACTGGGCTAGCCGTTGTAGGGCTTATCTCAAACGTGGTGCAGGACAACACCCGCAAAGGCTGAATGCCGCTCGGCAGTATCACGGCGACACCATCTGCGGGCAAGCGTTTGCAGAAGTTCTGATACCTGCAGCACAGTCCAACCCCTGCCCTGGCCTCCACCTCCCGCCGCCGCGAGCTGCCTCTGACCCCTGCGTCCAGGCCGTCATCAGGTCGCACTGGGTCCCGAGTATGCCTCGACCCAGGTGCGCCGAGCGCCGCGGGACGGAGGCTCCGTGGCTTGCTTTTGTTGCTCCGAGAGGCACAATGCTGGGCACGGCTGAGGGACGGGCGGAAGCGAGCAGCCGTGAGGGACACGACTCGGCACCATCCTGCCAGTGGCGGGCAAGCGGTGATTCGCCGACGTCCACTGAAGCATGACCCTTCAGCGTCCGCCGCATTTCGATGCGCCCTACCCCGAGCCGAGATGTGCAGCCTGGCGCCCGCCACACGCCACACGCCACCACCATGCCTCCCAGGACGTGTGCGCGGTCAGGTAAAGCACACCGAAACCTGAGCGCCGACGCCGGGCACCGCGCGTCCCTCGCGTCCCTGCGCGCTGAGAGCCCGCCCGGGACATGCATGTCGTGCTACTGCAAATCTGCATTCCGCAAATTGGCGGGCCCAGTGGGCCGAGTGCTGGAAGGAGTTCAGAAGCACCTCCTGCCGCGCTAGAAGGACGCCCGGCCCATTGCTCCTGCCGCCGAAGACGCATGCCGGGGTCGCAAAGATAGCTCAAGGGGGCCTGTCGGGCCGATTTTCCTTTGATTTCTTGCGTATTTCCCTTGCTTCTGGGAATGTGCGTGCGCAGGCAGGTTAGGGGTACTGGGACCGGAGACTCGATACAGCGCAGCGAACAGACGAAGATGGGCAAGAAGAGATTGGAGGCAGAAAACACAGAGCTCCGATCACAACAGTGGCGGCTGTCGGCGCGATCGAAAGAACCATGGCAACGAGCGCCCGCTTTGCACTTCACATGCGCCGCGACATAAAGTCGGCCCGTTCTTGCTATCAAATCTCAGCCGTACAGCCTCGACATGATGTTATGTCACTCGGGCCTTGGCCAACAGCCTTGGGGTGAGCCAGCTGGCTTCAGTTTTATGACGATCTGCCACCCACGGCCATATACTGGCCGGCTGGCCGACCCAACATGGTTGCGATCCGACGCGACCCACTCCATGGCAGGTCTGAGCACCAACTCGCAGCTGTGGTGGCTGCGGTGACTAACCTTGCAAATCACATCCGAGCAGATCGGCGTGCAGAGGTACCAGTGTGACGGTTACGGCCGGAGTGAGAGGAAGGTCTCGCACGGCCCCGGCCGTGCGAGTCGAGCGGGTCGGTGACGTGGATGCAGCAAGTACATACACAGGGTAGCACCACCCTCCGTCCGAGTGTATCATGTAGCACCAGTCCGGGGGCAGAGTAGGACAGGCTGGCGAACAGCGAGCGTCCAGCGGCTGATACGCCGTTTTAGAACCTGAGACGAGGAGGCTCGGTCGAAACGGGAAAGGCAGGTAGGTCTGTGGAGAACGGGGCCAGGGAGCCGAGCGACGCCGCAGGGCACGGCGGACATGACGTTGGCGGACGCCGACGTGAACATAGTGTGGCGATTGTGATAGGGACACGCCGAACGCCACATTCGGACCCAGGACTTGCTGGGCGAAAGAAGAACATGCAGTAAGGGAAAGGAAGCGTGGCGGCGGAGCCGAGCGTTGCGCCGCCGCCAGGCCATGCCCCCCACTCTCGGGTGCATGCTACCTGACGCGTGAGAGCTCACTGACCGCGGGTGGCTGGCTCGCAAGGTACTGAACACACCCACCTGCAGGAAGACCGCTCCGCCCTGGAGACCCTCGGCTCACCTGCGCACGCAATGTTGCCAGCGAATGCCACGCGGTCTTGCAGGAGTAGTAGGCTCATTTGTAGCATACAGAGCCGGAGGCGCGCTTCTAATTGCAGGTCGAGGAGACGCTGCAAGCATCTGACCGGGCTTTTCGCGGCTTGGCAGGAATACCTGCAGCCACATGAGCGCATGCCCGCATGGTGGTCAGTAACCGGGCTCCGGGTGGTGTCTGGCAGTGCACCGCGCACCATGGCCCATACATACCCATGGGGAGTTGGCTAGCAGCGCCGCCACATGGGCGTCTGTAACTGATCAGGTCGAGCGGCATACTACTTCTTCGACGTGAATGGACGCACGTATCGCAGACCCGAGCTTCTGGGAGCGATTACGACAAGCCTGGGTAAGAATGCTGAGCATATATGCATGGCATGCCCGCGCAGCAGGGTTGCGGAGCGAGGTCAGTATTGGCGCTAGCTGGGGGCTTGATTGCTTGTGAACCTCTGTACCGCGGGAGTGGACCAAGGGTAACTGGGATAAGCGGAGCGCCCAGGCGTGCTTCCTGACATGGTTGTGTGCTCATTGCCATGGATGATCAGGCTGCACATCGATTCACATCCACAGGTCGGATAGGCTCTCACAGGAAGCAGAGTTTGCCTCGCGCGGACGACGTCTGTGCCAGGGCGGGGCGGGAGCGGATGTGAGGCTGTTGGCGAGAGTGAGATACGGGGTGCGCCACAAGCTCGGGGGGGTTGGTTGGGAAAGGGGTCAGTCGGTATTGTGATCCAGAGAGCAGGAATGCTCGCCAAGCCCTCGGCTACAAAAGAGATGGGCAACCAGAATGGATGTGCTGTATCTGAATGGATGTGCTGTATCTGGCCGCCTGGAATGCACCCTCTTGTCTGAAATGTCACTCCTCCGCCAAGCGTCTCGGTTCTCTCAGCAGCGCGACCTCATGAACGTGCCATACATACAGAGACCGCGTCTCGAGTTGGCTGCACCGAAATGGAACTCGAAAACTGCCTACACACGGTGCACTACTGCGAGCGAAGAGTACCTTTTTCTAATACCTCCTAGCTCAGTCTCATCCCGAGAATAATGTCAGCTTCCGCCAGGTACGCCACGGCGCGACAAGTGCCGAACGGGGAGTTAAATCCTGCTGGCCCACGAGCCGTTGAGCCGTCGTACGACAGTGTGGGCAGGAACCGTGCAGGACACTAAGTGAACCAGGATGCAGGCCAGGACCCAGGACCGAGAGGCACCACTAATAGCTAATAGTATGACTTGTGCTTGTCCGATTGCCACCCGTGTAACTGCTGGCTGCAATACGCGAAGAACAGAACGATAACCGACAGGGCTTGGTGGGCTACGTGGGTCTGTTCGCAAGCGTGAGTGCGTGCGGTTTCCTGCGTCTAAGAACATGCGGGACCACAGACGTGCTTTCGCACCCGGCAGCAAGGACCGCCACTTACGACGACTCTAGCCGCTCGTCGTTGTTCTATTCCCCAGCCCTGTCTTCTTCCATTGCACAGGTCAGCTTTCAGAGACTGGGGTGCGCTGGGCACCTACGACGACATTGTCGCCCACCGCTTTGCGATATCCTGGACTGTCGGATGCATCGTCGGGACCATGTATGTGAGGGTGTGGGGCACATGGTGGAGAGAAACGCGCGGAATGATTACAAGTTGCCCTGCCGGATGCCCAGTTCCTGCCCAGCTGCACTCGTGTGGGCTGAGCTCCGAGCGATGCGAGCCCACCATGCCACATTCCTCTCGCCCCACTTGCTGCGCCAACACCATTTATCTGCAGACAGTTCGGAGACGGGGGTGGGTAGCGGACAGATACCGAGGCACGCACGAGGTTGCAGCACATCCGGAGCTGCGGGCAGGGCTAGCCTCCCGCGTGTTCAAATTGAAGACGCCACAGCGGTTCGGTTCAGTGTCGTCGTTCCCAAGGTGGTACGTGTAGATTTCACCATCTCTTGGGCGTATGTAGCTGCTGCGAACGCCCGGCTCTGCCGATTGCTAGTCGTCACTGGCTGGCGACATCGGCTTCTTGGCTGGAATAGAGGAGAAAGGTCGCACGCCCCGAGGGAGGTTTGAACGACGCCAAGCTCGTCCTACACACATAAAGTACACAGGTCGGGCAGCCTGAACGCCACACACTCTGGATGACGAGGTGGGACCCACGTCTAGACTCACGCACACGCACAACGACCATGCCCCACACCTGCCCACCGAACGGAAGCACATGGAAAGAGTTCACCACTCTATGCACATACATACATGCCTCGCATCCAACCTCCTGTCTGAACTAATCTGAACTAATACGGCATAGGCAGCCGAAAAATCTCCTCAACCCCGAGACGTCGCACGCCCATTCCCTTGGTCAAAGTGGTGGATTCGGTCACAAGATTGGAAGATCGTGAAAACTGTGCACGGCGACAGCGCACCAGGGCTGTATGTATTCCAACCAGCATCCCGGTGTGTTACCCACTCCCCGTGGTTTGCCGGTGCGTCGTGCGCGTACGATCGGAGTACGTACGCGACGAGTTCCCAAAGTCGACCACAGTCTGGGCAAGCATGTACAAGTATACAGGTGCCACCGAGGCGGGTGCGGAGGCATCTGTCATGCCGTGGCTGCCTTGCACGGGGTGCAGAGGCAGGGACAGTGCAGAGGCAGCTAGCCGCTACATCTTTACCGGTTGCAGCCGCCTGTATCCAGGTGAATGGGGCAGGTGAACCAGACAACTGCAAAGTGAGCCAGACCACAGGATGCATGACGATGGCATCCTGTGGGTCGGCACCTAACAGAGCGCCCAATTCACAACCGAAGGTGTCGGGAGAGATAAGGCGACGGCCGACAATAGTCTCCCTGGCTTGCGGTGCTAAAAGGGTTGTCTTTCGTTCCCGAGACCGGCTGAGACTCAATTTAATGATGCTGTCTAGGCCCATGTCGTGCAATCACCCCCATCTTGGAGCCACATATTGGGATCAGAGCTAAGATTGCAGCCAGAGGGACGGGACTGGGATCAAACGGTGCTAGCACGCGTCCAGACCGTCTAGCGGATGATAATCTGGTGCCGCCCATCTCGATCCGCCGGCGGTTCAAACTAGTGCCCCGGCGGTTCATAATGAATTAGGGTGGCACGATGGACAAGATGCATGGAGTGGGATACAGACCAGGCGGTTGACTTGTCGCTAACTGGGCAGAGACGTTGGTTCAGCCGTTCTCTGTTCTCGTTCCAAGCAACCAACTGCCCGTCTCAGTCATCTTTCCACAAGCTCACAGTTTACAGCTACCTGTCTCCGCTGGCTAAGGGCCAGATACGATGCACGTCGAGGTTTAGCTTGAGAGATGAGCAGGGTTAGCTTGGTTTGGGTTTAACAATGGTGGACAGCGGAGTTGGGTTCAACTTGAGGCGCAAGGTCAAGGTTGTTTGACCCCACACCTGTGTTTCGGATCAGGAGACTGCTCAAGCTGGACACCCGCAGACGCGGCAGGGGACGATGTACGGCGCCGAGTCTCAGCGGTGGACGGGGTTGCTTGGTCGATAGCGCACATGCATCGTCCTCCGACGTGCAAACAACACTCAATGCTGTAAGTACGACCATAGGGGGAAGGAGAGAGGGGGGGGGGCACGTATCTGCGTTGAGCGTGCCAGCCGTGACGAGAAGGGGGACCTCGGCGAAGCCTTACTCCTCGCCGTTCCAGTGACTCGGCCTACCCCTCTTTACCCCTTTCCAAAGGGGCCTTTCTTGCGAGGTCTGAATGACATTTTGTATTCCCAGCCCCAGTTCAGTTCCAGGAGTGTGCTATGAGGCTGGAAGTTACGTTATGTTATGTTTGAATGAGATGTCAGGCTGCCATGGCTACGGTGGAAGGTTGGGTAAGATGCTGCGCGAGCATTGTGAAAGAGGGCGATCGCTGTGATTGCGGCTTGCTTGCTTGCTGCCGCTTTGCACACTGAGTGAGTTGAAGAGTGTGCGACGGCCACTGCCCCGCGCGCTCGATTACGCGCCGCGGGCAAGCGCGTCTCTGTAGGTACAGCAGTCGAGACAAGACGACAAGGTGCTCGATCTGAGGAGAGAGGGAGAAAATAAAGCTGTGGATGTGGTAAGCCGCCGAGATGTGCGGCGGGCAGACGGGCAGGCAGCAGTCTGGGTGAGCCATGCCACTCTCAGGGTCCAGAAACGCCAAGCAGAGGGCCACTGGTGAGGGTGTGGGAAGGAAAGGGAAAGTGGAGAGGAGGCAAAGGTACCAACACAGGGTCCAAACTAGGTTGTCCCTGAATGTCTCCAACAACGGAAAGCCCAAGGCGGCCGCTGGGCGGGGGGGGGGGGGACCTGCGGCTGTCGTGCCGGGCACAACCGTGGCTCTCTCTGCGCCTCTGGGACTCTGCCCGCGCTGCGCTGCCGGACAAGGTTGTAAAGGAGCTCAAAAAGACTGGCCGCGGGAAGCAAAACCGACGCGGGAAAACACTGCTCCAGAGCAGAGGCCGAGAAAGAAAAAATTGAGCCGACAGAACCCACCGTGGCCAGGGACGGAAAAGGGAAGAAATAGGCGTGGCTCTGTGGTAAGCCAGCTGCTTCTGCTGCTGCCTGCCCCGTCTCTGCCGTTCATCCTGGCTGGCTTACTGGGGTGAGTCACTGAGCTGGCTCTCTTCAGCTCTGAAGCCTCCTCCTCCTCCTCTTCCTCTGGAAACCACAGCTGCGGTGCTGGGGCTGCTTCTCCTGCCGCTCTTGCCGCCGCTACTACCACTTTCTGCTGTCAGGCAGCACACCCACCTTCCACTTGCTGCAATGGGACGGACGCTACCTACCTACCTCCTCGTGCAAGTCATCTTTTGATCTCCTTCGATATCTCTGTTTGCTCCTAGCTTGCTTGCCGTCGCCTCGTTGCCGTTCACGGCCCCCCCCC
>PQXP01000517.1:0-16547 GCA_002973495.1 Apiotrichum akiyoshidainum
CCGCCCACCCACGAGCCACAGACGTCACCACGCCACACACTGTACGCGGGGCCCAATCGCAACATGCTGTAGATCCCTCCCCGGGCGGGGGGATCGATAAGAGGACAGTGCCACAAACCCCGGGATTACGGCGTTATACCCCAGGTCGGCAATCAGACACGCGCCAGACGAGGAGGCGCGTTTGATTTTCCACTCCCTTGTGGCACTCGACCAACGAACGACCACTGCTCTGCAGCATTACTGCATGCTGCCACCCCTTTCTTTCGTGTCTGTACAGTGTGTTCGTTGGGATGTGTGCCATACAATCAAGAGTAAAGGATGCCTTGACTCACTCACTCACTCACTCACTCACTGGACATTGTCGTTCCAGCAGACAACGGTGAGGGCTGCTGCACGGCGAAGAAAGCAGCCAGCAACAAAGTGCAGCTGCCCCCAAGAACACTCTAGACAATCACAAAGTATAGTTGCAGCAAAGAAGGCTGTAATCAAGTCGGCCGCCGCTAATAGAGGATAGAATCCTCGCCGACTTGGAGAACAACTCCCCTTAGCCCTTGCTCGAACTAAAGGCAGGTCAATCTCGGCATGCTTCTGGACCAGGTCGAGGCCGGGTACCCCTGTTCTCCCCAAAACCAATGCACTATGCCCAGATGTCTCAGAAAGCGCAAACAGCTTACATCAAGGTGCTGGGACTAGACAACTGGTGACGACGGCGTGAAGGGGGTGCTGGCAAAGCAACTTTGGGCCACAGTCACGGGAGCGTCCCGGGCGAGTTGTAGCCGACTCGAGCACCAGCAGTCGTCTTGCATTCCCCTCCTCATATGCATTGCCTCACACCATATACTCCTCTCCCCAGTCTCCTATCCTGCACAGTGGGCTCGACCTTTGTTGGAAGCGTCTTGTCTGGCCATGGGGCGCCACCACCACCACTGTGCCACACTCGCGGGGATATGTGATTTCATATATCCGACACGTGGCACCCCACTGTCTGGCGCCGCCTGGCCGCCTGGCTGCTGGTCGCGGCCACCATCCACAACTCGCTCGTCACCATCATCGCCCTGCCCACTGCTGTGACTGCATCGACTCCGATCAACCAACCCGCAGCATCCACCACCTCGCCGTCGCCGTCCCTTGCCGTGCTGTCTGCTCGGGTCTGGCACTGTTGAGAAAGCTGCTGTAACAACACAAAACAGAAACAACAAACCACTATCCAAAGAACCGCGCGCGCGACGACATATCGCCTCTCCCCCCTCTCCCCCGCCGACCATCCTTTCGGAACACCGTTTCCGGCATCCACTCGCCCCCTGCCCCTTCCCTTTTATTCCCCCCCCATGTCCGGCCACGGCCTGCCCTCTCGCCCCGACAGCGGTGGCTCGCCCATGCGCTCCCCCGAGCGCAGCGGCAGCTTCAGCGCGCGTCACGGTGACTTTGACGCCTCGTACCGCTCCAACAGTGGCGGCTACGACGGTGGCCCGTCTGACCGTCACTATGACGCGCGCGATACGCGCCGAGACGAGGAGCGCTGGGCCGACGACTACAACCGCAAGCGCCGCCGCTCCCCCTCCCCCTCGTACCCCTCCTACTCCAGACCCCGCCACCGCTCCCCATCGCCCCCCGGCCGCTACCGCCAGGCCTCTCTCCCCGACCCCGCAAGTCTCGAGAACCTCCTCAACTTTAAGCAGTTTGCAGAGTGGTTCCGCCAGTCCCATCCCCAGACCGCCCGCGACGACGACGAGGACTTGAGGAGAATTCGCAGCGATGTCGAGAGCGGGCACCTCCCCGAGTCGGTCCTGCTGGAAAAGCACGGCATGGCAAAGCGCTACGAGCGGTACAGGAAAGAGTTTACCTCGCGACAGGTACGTGTGAGAATCAAGCACCGAACTGACATTTAGCTGTTCACCATCTACCTCACGCACCGCGACGAGGGCTGGTTCAAGGAGCGCTACTCACCGTCCGAAGACGCCGCCGCACTCCGCCGGCGTGTCAACCGCCAGGGACGTGTGCCCTGTGCACAGCAGTACATTGCCGAGCTCCGCGACGGCAAGTGGGATGATGTCAACTTTGACCAGACAGGTACGTTACTGCCGCGTGGCGTGGCGTGGCTGACGCCGCAGACGAGACTAGGGAACCCGCCGAGGAGCCCGAGGGACTGGACCGCGCGCTGGGTGACGACGCGTACGACCCCCTCCGTGTCGAGGTCCCGCCCCGCCCCGGACAGGTGTTTGTCAAGACCGTCCCGCCGTCAACAAGACGCAAGGAACTCGAGTCCATCTTTGCAAAGCACCCCGGCTTCCAGTGGCTCGCGCTCTCCGAGCCGTCCTCGAAGCGCAGCTTCCACCGTGTCGGTTGGGCGCAGTACGAGGAGGGCGTTGATGTGAACGAGGCTGTGGGCACGATCAACGGATCAAAGGTGAGTTTCGGAGCTTTCCGCACTAACTCGCAGGTCGACAACTTTACCTTCCACATGGGCGTGAACGCGACCCCGATTGTCGGCCGCCTGCGCATTACGCCCCCGGTTGCGAGCACTCTGCAGCGCCTCGAGGCGGATGCTGCGCGCGCACAGGAGCTGGCGCGCACACTCGAGGACGAGTTGATTGACCCGGCAACCCCCGTGCCCGAGGGCGAGGGCGCCGAGGGCGAGGGAGAAGCAGAGGCAGCAAAGGAGGAAAAGGAGACGACCCCTGGTCTGAGGGAACGCGGAACCGAGGCGGTGGCCGATGTTATTGCACGGTTGCTGGCGCGCGACGGTCTCGAGGGCGAGGAGCTCGACGAGGAGCAGCAGATCCGCAGGGCCAAGATCACACTCGACCAGTACGTGTCGTACTTGCGACACGGCCTCAACACGTGTTACTACTGCGTCGTCCTCACTGCGTTCCCCGAGGAGCTGCAGCGCAAGTGCGTCGGCCACCAGCGTGCCAAGCCCGAACCCGTGATTGCCGATCCGGTCGCGGAGCCCGAAGCTGAGCGCGACGACGAGGACAAGGCAGAGGACAAGCCTGTGGCTGAAGGAGAGGACGGCGCCGGCGCCGATGCACGCGAACCCGAGGATCGCGATCGCCGCGACTCTGTCAACGCGCCGCAGGCGACGAGCAAGAAATACACGTTCCCTACCAAGAGCAACGACGAGCTCTGGGTCGAAAAGCTCGACCTCAAGGTGCGCGCGCTGATCGAGGACGTCGATGTTGTCGACTACTGCGGCCGCGATGTCGAGGACGAGACGAAGCGCCTCACCGCCCCGTGCATCAAGCAGGAGGAGGCGGACAAGTACCGTTGCAAGCAGTGTTCCAAGCTCTTCCGCGCGCCTGAGTTTGTCATCAAGCACATTGTTGTCAAGCACTCGGACGTGGTCAAGGAGAAGCTTGATGATGTGAGTTGTTTGCCGCTTGATGTAACTGACAACAGCTCGCGGTCTTCAACGCGTTTGTGCTCGACCCGCAGCACATTCAGCCCTCGGCGCAGACGCCCGCCGCTGTCGACGACCAGTTGCCGCTCACCACAAGCGTTCTCCCGGCCTTCAACCCCAGCAAGGCGCTCTTCTCCGCCGCGCAGACCAGCCAGCCCGGCTTCAACATGGCGATGCAGCAGCAGATGATGATGATGATGCACATGCAGATGATGATGTCGGGCGGCAACGCCGGCACATCGTCGGGCGGTGCGGCCGGCGCGGCTGGCGGTGCTAGCGGGGCCGCCGGAAGCAAGACTGGCGGCCAGACGCGCGATGCCGACCTTGGCTCCATGGCCATGGGCGCCATGGGCGCGCTCCCCATGCAGGGCCTCAGCCTCCCGGCTCCGCCCCCCGGCGGCGAGGACCCCCGCGCACGCAAGGGCCGCCTCAGCTATCGCGACCTTGACGAGCCGTCCGGCACGGGCGACGGCGGCCTGCCGTACTAGATGTCAGGCAGGATGTAGTATCCATAGAGACGATGCAGCAGTGAACACATCGGCGTGCAAGCAGGACACGAGGGGACGAGCAGACGAGGGGTGACGTCCAGAGGACAGGCGAGATCTCGAGAGGTGGAGGTCACTTTCCCACGGTGCCACGCATCGATCGCCACTGAAGATATTTCGACCCAAAAGTCAATCTCGACCCCGTTCTTGGTGAAGGCTATCGCTTCTCCTCTCCGCCAACACCCCAACCCACAATGTCCTCCGCGCCCGCCCTCTCGGGCCCCGTGGTCCTCTCACTCCTCACAGCGCTTCCCCTTCCTTCCCCCGCCGCCCAGGAGCTCATCGTCGCCCATGCGCCGTTCACCTCTACGGCCACCCTCCCGTCCGGCGCGCTCAACAAGTGGCTCACCCGCCTGAACGCGGCCGTCACCGCGCGCGAGGGCGCTGCGTGCGCGATTGCCGAGGAGGTCCTCGTGCAGGACGTCGAGGGCTACGCGACTGCCCTCCATGGAAAGGGATGGATGGCGGCGTGTCTCGGCTCGCTTGGTGTGAGTACACTGAGGGAACATAACGAGCCAGTCACCTGGTGCACCTTGGTGGTGACATGTACTGGTTCCTATCGCGTGGAGAATGACTGACTCTAGTCCGCATCGCTCCCCCTCGAGGCTGTTCCGCAGTTCCTCGGTCTTGTCCGCGCGCTTGTCGCTGCCGCGCCGTATGCCCCGACCTTTGAGCGCGAGGTCGTCCAGCCCGCGATGGGCAAGCTCGCCGTGACGACCAGCAAGCTCGTCGAGCGCGTTCTCGAGTCCGGAGACTGGAACGCAATGGTAAGTTTACCCTTTCAGCACGACTCTAACCCCAGGCGGTCGTCCTCGACGCTACCCGCGAGCTCATCCTCGCTTCTCCCGCGCCGTTCCGCCCGGCGATCCCCGCCTTCCGCAACGCGCTCTCGGCGGTTGTCCTCCGCACCCCGCCGCACGAGGCTGCGCCCGAGGGCATCCGCACCTCTGCTGCCGAGACGCTCGCGCTCCTGTATCTCTGCGGCGGCAAGGCGGCCGCTGCCGGCGCGTGGGGAGCCGACATGAAGGAGGTGCTTGGTGGTCTTGGCGCTTCGGTCACTGCCCTCGCCGCTGAGGCCTGGGAGGAGGAGCCTCCCCGCACTGCGCCTCTCCCTCCCCCTGCCTCGCTCCCCACTTTCTCGGTCGACCCCGTCGCCCGCGCCAACGCCGCCCTCGCGGCTGTGGAGGGCTACACTGAGCGTGCACTTGCGCTCCTCCGCCTGCGCACTGCCCGTCCCGTTCCTATTCCCCTCGCCCAGGTCGTCTCCTCGGCGCTCCGTCTCCTCAACCTCACCCTCCACACCCCTGTCGCCGCCCACGTCTCGCCCGCGCACCACGCTGCGCTGGCGAATGCGCTCCCCCGACTCTGGCGCTCGGGACTCATCCTCCTCGCCGCCGCCGCGACAGCGACCCGCGACCACATGATCCCGCACCTTTCGGCCATTCTCGAGAGCTCCGTCTTCCTCCTCGAGCATGTCCCTGCCACCATGCCCGAGGCCCGCCTTGCGCTCCTCAAGTTCCACTCTATTCTCATCGGCATCTACCCTGCCCCTACGCTGCCAGTCGAGTACACTTCGCGCCTCCTCCGCTTCGGCCTCGGCGTCCTTGGCGGCCTCCTCGACGCTCGACCCGCTACCCCCGCTGCTTCGCAGCCTGCTGGAAGGAAGAGCAAGAAGCGCGCGCGCGGAGCAGAGGACGCGCTGGTCGGCACCCTCGAGGGCCGCAGCGGCCGCGGTACCTCCAAGGCTGACGCGGACGTCATCCTCGCTGTCCTCGCCCTATCGCCGGCTCTGCACACCGCCCCCCTCCTTTCCGCTGCGCTCCTCACATTCAGCATCCGTCTGCACCTCGCCCTCCACCTTGCGCTCCGCTCCCGCCCCACTCTTACTTCCTACGCCGCCATCACTTCGGCTCTCGCCGACACGCTCGAGGCCGCCGCCCACCTCGAGGCAGCCGGCACCGCGCGCGACGTGCGCACGCTCCTTGTCGCGCTCCTCCCCGCCACTTCCAAGAGGAACGCAGCGCTCAACGAGCTCCTCCACCCCGCACTCCCGCCCATGGCGCGCCCCCTCCCCTCGCTCTCGCAGCTCCACATGTTTGCGCCCGAGAGCGAACAGGAGCGCAAGGTCCGCCACGAGCTCGGCTTCCTGCTGCCCGGAGAGACACGCAAGCGCCGCGAGGGCGCCGACACTGACGACGACGAGTCGGACGACGAGGACGAGGCGATGGTTGTCGACCAGGTGTACGCCGCCCCCGCCGCTGCTGCCCCGGCTGCAGTCGCGCCGCTCCCGGTCATCAGCCTCGCGCCCGCCCCGATGCCCATCCCCGTCATCGCGGCCGCGCAGCCCGTGATGGTGACCCAGACCCAGGTGACAGCCGTCCAGCCCCTTGCGGTTGCTCCGGCTCCTGTCGCCGCCTCCGCTCCGGCAGCTGCGCCTGCGCCTGTCGCCGCCGTCCCCGCGGTTCCATTCATGTCTATCCCGACCGGTACATCTTCCGCTGCTGCCGCCGCTGCTGCCGCCCCCGTCGCCCCGACACCTGCGCCGGCCCCCGCGGCCGACGGCGACTCGGACGACGAGCCGCTCCCGGAGCTCGACAGCGGGAGCGAGGATGACGATGACGACGAGTAGAGAGTAGAGGGAGGATTGGAGCAACGAGGAGTATGCATTTGCTAGACTATCCTACTCGAGTTTCATGTTGGAGTTGACGGTGGATGTGAAGGTGAACGCCCGACCCGAATGTCCTCGACACGGCCGTCCCACTCTATCATCTGAAGATATTCTACTCTACGTGTCTACAGCTTGTCAGGTTGCTTCCAGTGCTCAACGTACAGTGTACATGTACAGTCCCATTGTTCTATAATCTAAGTGCTACCCTCTCGGCGCTCACTTCCCACTCGGCGTTCCCCGCCAGCGGCCCTTCCAAACCTCGACGCCCTCCCAGCCCTCTTTGCCCTTCCACCCGTATGCGCGCTCCACAGCCTTGGCGACGCGGCCGTGCGCGACGCGGCGGAGCTCGAACCCCGCGTCTCGGCCGCGCTGCAGTGCGTCGTCGACCATGCGGGGGTCCCTCCTCTCCAGCGCAAGATACAGCGGCACGCCTCCATCTGCGCCTCTGTTTCCGCAGATGCGCGCAAGGGTCGTCCACAGGATGGGCACCAGCTCGGCCGCATACACCGTGTCGGCAGTAACCACGACGTCGGCCTGGGCGGCATCGATGTCCGCCGGCACGCTGTCCGCCCACTCGAGCTCGCGCACCGCGACCGTGCCGGCGCCAGAGGGCATGACGCGCGCTGCGGCGCGCACGTTTGGCGCAAGCACTGTGGACAGCACGGGCTCAATGTCCGTGCTGACCACGTCGTACCCTGCCGCCGCGAGCGTGAGGGACAGGAACCCGATGCCGGCGCCGAGCTCGAGCGCGACGCTGCCGGGTGCGGGCTTGAGCGCCGACGCGAGGTACGCGGCGAGCACCTGACCGCCGAGCCAGAGCGTCGTGCCCGTCGTGCCCGTCCCGGAGTCCGTGGCGCGCTGCTGCAGCGCGAGGGTCGCAGAGTGTCCCGGCAGCGGGTGGTGGAGCGTCGACAGGTGCTTTGTCGCGGGCGCAGGAAGGACGGGCTCCATCGAAGCGGCGCGGAGGAGGCGGAGAGGAGGCGCGGAGGAGACGGGGAGGAGGCGGAGAGGGGAGAGAGCGAGTCGGGGAGTACGAGAGTTTGAGTGATTGTAGAGGGAGCGGACTTTTGCTGGTGGGGACTGTCCGACTACGTTTGTTTACATGCCGCCGACGAGCCGGGCGACGATCGGCTTTGAACTTTTTTCTTTCTTTCTTTATCCAGAGACGCCCCCAGGAGCTTGGCACTCGCCACCCGATGATCGGTCGTCGACGTTCTCTCTGTCGCCGGTGTCGTGTCGGGGGGCGAGTACGAGGCGAGTACGAGGTTGATGCAAGCTCGGGGTCATCTGCGGGGGGAGGCCTGACCCGAGGACAGCAAAGCCGAAACGGTGGATGTGGGCTGAGTTCCAGGAACGTGTGGTGGGGGGGGGGGTCGCGTTGATGCTGTCATGGGCGCGGCCTCGATTCCGCGCTTCCGTCTTTTGGGATCTCGCCATCACTCGACTTGTTCTCACCACCCACCTCGTCTTTCCCTCTACTGTTATTTACACCCCACTCCGGTCTCCGCAACCCCGACTCGACTCGGACTATCCACACACTGACGTGTTCCTCTGAGGAGCCGCCCGCACATCCACCATGGCCCGCATTCTCGCTCTCAACACGCAGCTCACCACCGACCTCCACTCCCACCGCGGCGCGCTCTCGTCCCCCACCTCCCCCGTCTCCCCCGTCGGGCACCGCTTCGCCGGCTCGACTGCAGCGCGCATCCTCGCCGATGATGACCTGGAGGACCACGCACGATCAATGTCCCTGCCCGCAATGTCCATATACACACCGCCCGACGACGCGTTCTGCCACCGCCTCCCAAAGGTCGAGGTGAGACATTGTTTGCCCACTCAGCATTAAGCAGCGCTAACGCCCAGCTCCACGCACACCTCACAGGCTCCATCTCGCGCGCGATCCTGCAGCAGATATGGGAAGCACGTGTTGCCGCCGAGGGCGAGCTCGGCATAGAGGCACCCAACGTCGCGCTGTCCGACCCAAGTGGATCGCAGGGGATCGATGTGTGAGTAGTGGGTCACATCACAACAATGACGCACTGGCCGGTGACACCCCCGGAACCTCAACCCCGGTCTCACCCTCTTCCGTCGTCGCAGCAGTGACTGACACACTCAGGTTCTTCTCCCACTTTAACACCTACATCTACCACCTGATCAGCACGCCCGAGGCGCTTCAGTTCGCGACGCGCAGTGTGCTGCAGGAGTTTGCCGCCGACGGTGTACAGTACCTCGAGCTGCGGACAACTCCGCGCGCGTTGACACCTCCGCGCGGACCTCACACATCGGCAGAGGCGAGCCTGCGGCTCGTCGCGACAGAGCTTGTCGCCTGGAACGCCGCCTACAGCTCCATCATGCCCGTGCGCCTGATTGTCGCGGTCGACCGCGCAAAGCACGACAGGAATGCTGCCGAGTGGATCGTCGACCTTGCGCTGCGTCTCCGCGACGAGGGCGCGCCCATCGTCGCGCTTGACCTCTGCGGCGACCCCAACAAGCTCATCGACGTCGCGACGCTGCGCGCGCCCTTTGCCCGCGCGCGCCGCGCCGACCTCCCGTGTGTGCTTCACTTCGCCGAAGTCCCCGCGTCAAGCCACTCGGCCGAGCTCGAGGAGCTGCTCAGCTGGAAGCCCCGCCGCCTCGGACACGCAATCCATGTCCCTGCGCCGATGCGCGAGCGCATTCTCGCGCTCGGCGCCGCTCCAGAGCTCTGCCTCAGCTGCAACATTCTCGCCGGCATGCTCCCGCCGCGCCTCGACGACAGCGGGGGACTCTGCACCCGCCCGGCCGGGTTCGTCGATCACCACTTTGGCTGGTGGTGGGCCGCTGGCGGCCCGCTCTCCCTCGGAACTGACGATGTCGGCGTGTTTGGATCCCCGTCATCCGCCGAGCACCGGCATGCGGCGGAACACTTCCAGCTTTCGCGCCGCGACCTCATCGACCTCTCCCGCCGTGCCATGGCGGGCGCCCTCGGCGGCGCCGCGGACGAGCTCCGCATGGACCGCATCCTCGACGACTTTGTCCGCCGTGAGGGCCTCGAGGTTGAGGACGTCGCGCGCGCATTCAGCGGCACCGAAATGTGTTAGGTAGTTGCTACTCTTGTGTCTGTGTCCTCTGTACAGTACGCTCTGGGCTTTTGTAGTATTCATTCTAATAGATAGGATCGATGCCACGCGGTCTCGTATCCCACACAACATGTGTTGATGAGACTCGCTCACTACTGCTTCCCTCTAGAGCTTGGCCTTGCCAGCCTGCGCCTTCTCCTCCTCCTGGATACGCGTTGTGGCGCGGAGGTACGCGGGCCGCGCACGCATGCGCGCGATCCACTGCTCAGTCGCGGGGCCGAGCGGGACGGGCCGCCTGCCGTTCTCCGGCGCGAGCAGTCCGAGCGACCACCCGAGCATGAACTGCCATCAGCTCACATTCCGCAGGGCTTGCAGCTGCTCACATCTCCCTCGCCGAGCTTGTCGGTTCCCGAAAAGTTGGCATTCGCCGGCCCCTGTGCCGCGAGGAACTTTTCGATGGCGGCCAGGTTCTTGGCGGTGCCGGTGCGCACATATCCCTTGTGCCACTTTACAAACTTGCCGACGCCGGCGCGCTCCTGCTCTGAGAGCGACGGGCCGATGCCCGCGGCCCCGCGCTCGACGACCGCGCCGGACGCGAGCAGGTTCATAAAGCTGCCTTCGGCAAAGTGGGACCAGAACTGCGAGTGCGCGCTGGGCGGCGACTCGACGGCCGCAGGGTGCGGGAACGCGCTGTTGAGCGTGGCGACGATCGCGCCCGACTCGGTGATGAGGCGGCCATCGAGCTCGATGCAGGGGGCCTTGCCGAGCGGGTTGACCTTGCCCAGCGACGCGGACGCAAAGCCGCCGGGCGTGCGGTAGTGCACGACGACCTCGTAGGGGACGCCGAGTTCCTGCTTGTTAGGAATTACAGCGGACGCGGTCTCGGCACGCGGGCCGCCAGGATACTGCAGTAGCCGGTGAAGGTGTGCGATGCCTTTCCCGGTGGCCGAACTTTGCTTGTCTGGCCAGGCAGGCGAGGACGGCCACCTCGACACTTCGTGCTCGCTGAGGAGGGCAGGCTCCTCGTGCATGCACCCGACACGGACATGTGTATCACACCACAGCTGCATGCCAGAGACAATGTGGTGTCACTAAGAGGCACATACCTCGAGCAGCCACGGAATGCGCTCGGAGCGCGACTCGTTGAGGTGGTGGACGACGACACGCATGGATGTGGTGCAAGAGTGTAGTGCAGTCAGTATGGTCAATAGGATGGTGAATGGTCAATGTCAAGAACGAGAACGGTCCCGGGGACAGTGTCAGCGGAAGTAGTTAAGCGAGTGATGGGAAGCATGAGGAGATGATGGATGACGGCTTTAGAAGAGCGCGTGGATTACGAGGGGTGTGGCGTCCGTCTGTGGCTCTTGGGTTCGGCATCCGGATTATCGCGGCTTCTACCTCCACCCAGCCAGCACCATCAATGACGTGCATCTCATCTCGGGATCCCATCTCTCCTCTCTCCTCTCATCTCATCGCATCTCGGTCTCGGAGATGTCCAGAAGAGTGGACGGAATCGCAGTCCGCACGTGGCAGAGCGCTGGGCCCCGCCGGACATGACCGCCGCGGCATCGGACACTGCCCACCCACATTACGAATGGCTCCAACCCACAACCCTCTCCTCCAGATCGAAGTCAAATCCAGCGGGCAGCAGATCTGGAAGAGCCCAAGAAAGATAGGAATACATGATAAGGGACGGCGCGTGTCTGAGAGCGAGCTAAGCTCCGGCCCCTCTGTGGAGACACTGGCGCTTGCGCTGTCGCTTGCTGCGTAGGTGCCAGAGAGGGGAACAGCCGCACCCATCCCGCGTTGAACACCGGACACGCCGGACGCAGAGACATGCACTCTCCAGGGCAGGCACAGGGCGGATATGAGGGATATGGACCTCACTGCACTGGGAGCTGGAAAAGGCAGAGCGAACATCACGAGGAGGCCAAGCCCTTGAGCCTGCGCGCGATTCCAGACATGGGCAGTGGTTTGCCAAAAAGTCCACCCACCGCACAGTCAAACCGGCGGTCAGCGCGGGAAAGGTGTGCAGAGGAAGCGGGGTTGTCAGTATACGAACATCCAGATATGGATATGGATACTGTCGAGGGCCAGGCTTGCTTGTGCGCTTCAAGGTCGCCGGGGAGCTATACTGGGAATGGTGCGTTGCGGCCGTACTCGCACCCGCCCACGACGACGAGTATATAGAACACCGCGGCGCGATGAAGACAAGTTTGATCACCGAACACTGCTTGTCCACGACAGGCAGACGAGAGCGCAAACAATTACTGCACTCATTGCGATAGTCGGCAGCGACAAACCACTTACCCCCCACCTGTACACGCACTCACGCCCACACTTCGACACGACGTCCTCGACCTGCCCACGCCATGTCCGCCCTCTCCCCAACACTCTCCCCTTCTTCCCCCCCGCCGCTGGTCCCACCGCCAGTGTATCCACACGGGCACAAGGAGCATGTATGTCCCGCCGCGCACCCGCGCCGCCGGCGCTCGTCTGCGTCGAGCATATCCCTCCCCGTGCGCCGGCGCGAGAGTGTCTCCTCTCCTACTGCCCCGCGCCCATTCGGCTCGCAGCTCGACACTGTCGTCTCCGGCGCATCCGACCTCGAGCTCTCGAGCGCCGCAACAGCATACACTGACGACCTCGGCGACAAGGAGAAAGGGCTGCTCTCGCGCCCCATCACCCCCGCCGAGAAGCCGGCCGTCTCGGGCAATGACAAGCCGCAAGCCCCCGCCCAAGGCCCGATCTGGCTCGCGTTCCGCCGTAAACAAAAGCTCCCAGACCCCGAGCGCGCCGCTGCATCGTGCCAGCTCGAGTGGAACTGGGCGCGCTGGGCGGGCGAGAACGTCGAGCCGGCAGCGCTCGTCCCGGCGCTCATCACACAGGCGCTCTCCACTGGGTAAGTCACCGGTGCCGTTGCTTCTGTTGGCGTTTGTTTTGCGGCTTGCTTGCTTTATGGTCTGTAGGCTGACGGAAGTGTGCTCGACGCAACGACATACGCCGACTTTGAGACGTTTGCGTCCAACCAGACTGGAAACGCCATCCTGCTCACTCTCTCCGCCATCGGCACCGCCAAAATTCTTCTCGTCCTCACCGCCGTCAGCTTTGGCGGCTTCCTCGGGTTCGCCTTTCTGTTCGGGCACATCGGGCACTATGTCGGTGAGTCGTCGTCGTGTGCATGCATGCAGCTGCCCACCGAGGCGAAGGGAGAGCTTGCGTTGCCTGCCCTGCTGGTTGTTGCTTTGTGAAAATATAATCTGGAATGTCGGATTCACTTTTTGGGAATGAAATGGAATGGAATGGCAGCTGACCCTTTTTGCAGGTGTCCGCCGCCGCGCGTGGCTGCTCGTTTCCGTCTCGGTGCAGACGCTCATGCTCGTGCTGGCCGCCATCTTCCTGTCTCCGCACGGCCCGGCGTCGACACAGCTCGGGGCCAAGCACGAGTGGGCCGTCCTGTTCCTGTTTGCGGGCATGAGCGGCGCGCAGGTCGCCATGGCGCGCCAGAGCAGCTGCCAGGAGCTCCCGACGGCGCCCATGACCTCCACTTTTGTCGATTTCGTCGCCGACCACTATCTGTTCGCGGCATGGAGCGACCCGCGCGCGACCCCGCGCAACCGGCGGGTCATGTACGTCGTTGCGATGATCGGCGGCTCGTTTGTCGGCGCGTTGATGCACAAGCACGCCACGTCCTGGGTCGTCGTCGCGGTCAGCGTCGGCATCAAGGCAATGGTCCTCGTGCTCGTCAGCGTCGCGCCCGCCGAGGAGCCCAGTGAGTAGCGGTGGGGTTAGAAGCATAGAGATAGAGGATAGAGGGGATAGAGATAGAACAAGAAACGCAACCAACGTTGTACTATATGCCAATGCAATGTATCTTCTTAGAACGACATGACAAAAAGCTTGTGGCAGCCGGAAAGCATGGCGGATCGGGAACATTGCGTCTGGCGACCAATGGCGCAATCGTGCCGCGTGGTGGTTGGCTTCTTCCCAGCAGCCATATTTCGTGGCTCCATCCACCAGCGTCCGCTCATCGGTTCGATGCACTTGCTGCTGACACTGAGCCTTGTAGAGATGTGTGCAATGCATGGGTATCGAAATGCAAGGTAACTAACTCCCCTCCCCCCCACTTATCGCCGCCGCTCAGAGCTCGTCCTCCCACTGCTGCAACTTGTGCGGCGGCAGCCCGTCCGCGTTGAGGCGCCCCGCAAACAGGTCCTTGAGGGCATTGTGCTCGTAGCCATCCTCGGTGACCAAGGAGATGACCCTCTGCGGCCTGCCAGGTATATACGCCGCCTGCGTGCCCATGCGCCCCAGGCGGCCCGCCACGACGCCGTACTGTGTCTCGCGCTCGTGCCGGCCGCCGATGCGCTGCTGCGCGGGCGAGAGGCTCGCCATGTCGACGCCGTTCAGCATGTACACCGTGTGAAGTTGCGGGAGGTGCAGGCCAGGGACCGTGTGGCGCTGAGCAACGAGCATCGGCGGGAGCGCATCTGGGTCGTCCGTGTCCGCTTCGGGGTCCAAAGGCGGCAGGCCGCCCTCAAGCGCCTCAGGAACCAGCGGGGCGGTCGCGATACCGAGTTTTCCGAGCTCATTGGCGAGCGAGTTCACGCTGCCGCCGCGCGGAGGAAGGGCAAGTGCATATGTTCCCGGCGGAGGCGGAGACGTGGCGTGAATAAACGCCATCGCCTCGACGACAGTGAGAGGAACCTTGTCCTCGCCCTGCCTGCGCTCCGCTTCAATCGGCTCCTCGGTGTAGTCGACGACCAGGGGTGACATGCGGCCGGAGGGTGACACGACCAGTGCGTAGTGTTCCGGCTTGGGCGCGCGCTCCGGCTCGGATGCAGAAATGCCGCCAGCATCGCTGATCTGCGCGAGCGTGTTGACAACCTCGCGCTGGGCTGCGCTCGATGACGCCGTAAAGTTGAGATCCACAACTCCGCGCGACGCGCCGCCCGAAGTCTGCGTGCCGAGCGTCCAGCCGCGGCCATACACAAACCGGCGCATCGCGGGGCCGAACGTCGCCGACGCCCAGACCGTGCGGATATCGGTGAGGCGGCCGGAAAAGTCGATGCGCGGCTCCGACTCGCGACCCTTTGCACCCTTCTTGCCCTTTGTCTTGTCCCGCTTGATCGTCTTGATGCCGAGAAGATGGTTGAGGGCGGGGACGATGGGCGGAGGATGCTTGTTGACGGGGTGTTTTGCGATCGCGATGGCGGAAAGGAAGCGGCCAGGCAGCGGGCCGAGCATAGTGTCGGGCTCATCGATGAGAACGTGCGTGAGCTGCTCGAGATCAGGCGCGTTGGCGTCATTGAGCACGCGGGGCGTCATGACGAGCACCCGTGCGTCCCAGTCGGCCACGTCCTCTGTCACGAGACAGTGCAGCGGGGACCCGTCCGGCGCGAGCGCCAGCAAGAGGTCGGACACCTGCTGGGCGAGATGCGGTGTCGGAACGAGCATCGCCACCTGGTGCTCGGCCGTAACTGCGAGCGAGAGTGCGCAGAGCGCGAGAGCAAACGTCCTGACTGTCAGCATGGAACTCTGTTGAACGGCAGAGGACGCACTTGCCGCGACCCATGTAGTCCTTCAGGTAAACATCGGTGTCGCCGCGCATCACGGTGAGCAGGAACGCGCGCTGCGCCGGCGTCGGAGCCACTGCTTGCGGGTAGACTTCCACGAGGCGTTGCGCAACCGCAGGATGAATTCCCGTGCGCTTCTGTAAGCTAAAAACCCCCAGGCATTATTGAGCTTACGATCCAAGGTTCCGGGGACGGCGTCGAGACAGCGTCGGCGATCGCCTCCGCCTCGGCCATCGCCGAAGGAGGTGGTGTGGAAGAAGCAGCGGAGACTGCGGCCGATGCCAACGTCGAGGTCGAGGTCGAAGTCGAGGTAGAATCGGAACCAATGGTAGCAGTAGTGGAATTAGGAGCCGACGGAGCTGCAGAAGGAGCGACCCCCACGGTGGTCGGCGTCGAAGCAGCCGCCGAAGTCGACGACCAAGCGATGCCGAACCGCGGAACAACCGCAGCACGTGCGTGGGCCCTTATCGCCGCCCGCGCCGAAGCGTTGAATCCGGCACAAACAGCCGTAACAAGAGCGCGGCTAGCCATGATTGTTGTTGTTGGAGTTGTTGTTGACAGACGGAGCAGCTCGAACATGAGCGAAGATGTCATCGCAGAAGCGGGCGACTGTGGAGGAGAGGTGGGAAATTTTGCTTCCGTGAGTGGAGGCTCCGAGTGGCGGATTTGCGTGGCTGCTACGACTGTCCTCCTTAGCATGTTCGGATGTCTTCTAACGATCGCATCTCTTTCCATTCTACATATTGTATAGCTCATCACGGTACAGTACCGTACGCTGCACAACTCACTTTATCCTGTTGATCATCGGGTCTCTTGGCCGACGCGCTTGGGGTCCCATTCCTGCTGCACACCATGGTCGTCGAACGCATTGCGCGCGACAATGGCAGTGAACGTGCCAGGCGGGATAACCCATTCCTGCTTCACAACATCCCAAATCGACATGTCGTAGTCGCTAAGCGCAAAAGTGACAGTTTGCGTCTGCTTGCACTGGAGCTTGATGCGGGTAAAGTTGCGGAGCACGCGGGGTGGCTCGCCAGAGCCGGCGGGGAAGGATAGGTACAGCTGCGGGACCTCGCAACCATCCACGCCGCCAGTGTTCGTGACGTCCGCGGAGACCTTCCACTTAGCGGCGTGGAGGTCGGGAGCCACGGAGCTGCCCACCGCTCCCGAATCGGAGCCCGTCGACGACCCCGAACCAGAGCCAGAGCCAGAGCCAGAGCCAGAGCCAGAGCCAGAGCCAGAGCCAGAGCCAGAGCCAGAGCCAGAGCCAGAGCCAGAGCCAGAGCCAGAGCCAGAGCC
>PQXP01000640.1:0-10204 GCA_002973495.1 Apiotrichum akiyoshidainum
GGGGGGGCACGCAGGGGGAGTGTGCTTAAGATTGCATCGCAAGACGGGGCTTGATTGGACGATTAGAAGCAGGCCAGGGGGGGAGGAGAATAGACCGGGGAGCCGATTCATATTCATTCACTGTGGCGGCGCTCATCGATGCTCATTGTGGCTCGTGTGAGACACTGAGACTGGGTCGCCTGGGTCGATTACCCATCTAGATACCTAGCTACCTGGTGGCGGCGGAGCGAAACGACCGCCTCCCCGCTTTGATGTGATATCTGTTCGGGACAGGGCAGGGGGCACGGGTGGAGGGGGGAGAATGGCAGAAACCAGAAAGGGGACATGGGATGGGGACGAATGTCTTGGCTGGGCGTATCGGCCCCCCTTGCCTGCATCGAGTGCTGTGGCGGGATACATGACACTGGCAGTCTGGATGGGTGGCAAATCGGTACATTTCATCAAATCGAGTGAGCTGCAGCGAATGAATCACTATGCGTACTCCTCTCTCGACGGCTGCTGCTGCAGAGTATGCTAGCTATTGTTCATCCTGTCGTCGTTGTCGTTGTCGGCGTTGTTGAGCTCGGTGTGAGTGGTGGTGGTGGTGGTGGTGGTGGTGGTGGATGGGGTGATTTCGTTGGCTGTATTAGACCGGCCGATGTGTGGGTTGTAATCTGTAATCTATTTGCAAAACAGCAGCTAAAAGGGGGGGGAGGGGGAATGAAATGACGTAGACGGATGGTAGCCTCGGGGGGAGGGCTCGGCTGGCTGCTTTCGGACTCACCCGCCTACGCGCCACACACACCACGCGCTCACCCAGACACCGCCCCCCCCCCCCCCCCCCCTGGGTGGTTATATGCACCTCTTCTTCTTCTTTCTTGTATTCTTCTTTCTCTCCCTCAACAGCTCTACAGTCGTTTTTAGGTACGTTTTTGTAGACGCTAGTGCAATCTCGGGCCGGAAAAGCTGACACGGACAAGGCCGAAAACGCGACGACCCCTTTCTGGCTGTGACGTCGTCCCTCGCGACACGCAGCACGCGCTCTCACCAACTACAAGTCTGCCTTCTCGGTCTCGAATCTCTCTTGCCTTTACACACTCACCTCCCTCGACATCATGGCCGGTCTACTCGCTGCGTACTCTGCCTTCCTCGCGCGCCACCCCATCTCGGGCAACATGGCCCAGTCAGCGGTAGGTTGCAGGCGCCATGGCACACGTGCGCTGCGCTGCGCCGAGCTGACGACAGGTCCTGTTCGCGACTGGAGACGGTGGGTTACGCCCGGCTTGTCAGGACTGACAGCAGTCATCGCGCAGCAGCTCATCGAGAAGAAGGGCCTCAAGCATCACGACTACAAGCGTACGGGGTACGTATGAGGTATGGCAGAGTCTGGACAGTCATCAGTTGCTGACTCTTGTTTCAACCGGCCGCACCATCGTCCTGTTTCACGTTCCCTCCTTCCTTCAACCATACCTTGCCTCCCCTATCGTCTACCCTAATGTCTTCCACGATGTCGTTCCCTTCTCGCTACCCCGCATGATCAGCCGCATCGTCGTCTGGGGCGGAGGCATGTTCGCGCCGGCCGTCAGCGTGTGGTTCCGCGTCCTCGAGTCGCTTCCGATAAAGAACAAGGTGGCGCTCACCGCCGCGCGCGTCGCGCTCGACCAGCTGATTGCTGCCCCGACAGTCCTGACTGGTGAGTGCGCACTGTTCGATCGGTGGAATACCGCTCCTCCTCTTTCCTGCCTGCCTCAACGCTGCGGACCGGCTGCGTGACTACCGTCGTTACAAGCCGACCACTCCGAGTGTGAGCGGGTATCCAGGTCGTAGGATGACCTCCTCGAGAGGGAGACCTTCGAACACGTGCTTCATGAGTGCACCCAATAGCTGGGTGATCTCTGTCGTAACGCGGGCCCTCAAAGCTAACTGCAGCCTTCTTCACCGTCATGACGTTCATGGAGGGCGGCAAGCTCGAGGATGCCAAGACAAAGTGGCGTGAGGTAAGTGCAGTTGAAGTTCGATGACCCGGCCTAACTGCTCAGCAATTCTTGCCTACTCTCAAGGCAAACTGGTGCCTGTACGTAGATGAAAGGAGTGGGAGAGACGAGGAGGACAGACTAACGTTGCAGCTTTGTCCCCTTCCAGGCGGTTAACCAGGTGAGTAGCTGATAGACCTCTCCTTAGCTACGTTCCCATACACTGACATCGCAGGGTGTGAGTTATATCGGACGCTCCATCGCAGGCGGCGGATCTTCGCGGAGCATACTAACACCCACAGCTCATTCCCCTCCAATACCGCTTGCTCGCCATCAACGCGGTCAACATTCCCTGGAACGCGTTCCTCTCGATCCAGAACAGCAAGGGTCGCTCCGAGGCCATCGAGATGAAGATGGTCTAAGCGGTGGCGGTGGCGCTTAGGCGCGGAAAATCTTCGGTGACATGGCGGACAAGTCCCGCACAGTCGTGCGACATGTGGGAACGGCCTGCTGCCGGGCACACAAGGCCAGAAATAGACACGCAATATACCTATACCACTAGAATGATACTGCCCAAGCAAGCACAAGACGCTAGAGGCCTGGCTGGGAGCACCCTGGGGCGTTGCGGAGTCGAATACCCCTTCCACGCTCTGGACAGAGGCAGCCTTGCGCGCCTCACATCCTGGCTAACACGTGATTCCGACCCAGACGTATCGCGAGTTTGCGCGCAACGCAGACGAACGGACTGATCCGGCGTCCTCGGCCAGCGGCGGGCGGCAGACCACTGATCCGGCCGCACCGGTGGCCACCCAGCCAGCTCAATTAGGCAGACGTAAAAAAAACCTCTGCGATCCGTTGGCGTCGGGATCCGCGTGGCTCAAACGTTCTGATCCGGCGTGCCCGGTGGACTATTACGGAAGGCCAATATCCGCCTGCTGCCAACATGTCTTTCTGCAACGGAAGCTCAGAAGAGCATTCCAGCATTCCAGCTCGAGCTGATGCAGAGCCGGTGACACATGCGCTAGCCCTCGGTCATCCGCCAAGAAGTCAGCCCGGTCCTGGGAGCAGACATTCACGCCCGAGTGTGCGAGAGAAAGTGCCACACCGGCGAGCCCACTATTTCCTCAGAACTAAGAGAAACTGCTGCGGCACAGACGGTCGCCTCTCTGGGAGCAGTGCACATTGCCGGCGCCGCCGACGCAGGCTGGGCCGACTCTGCCGGACAAGAGCCGCTGTGGGCCCTGGCAAATCCGCATGGTGCGGTCAGTCGCAGCGCCGCAGCCCGGGCCCTTGTCTTGCCTCCTGAGCCACCCGACACTGAGACGGCAAGTGGAGGGGGCGGCCAATCGGAGAATGCCGAAAGGATGGGATATGACGACGCAGGTACGGCGGAAGACGCGGTCTGTGGCCCAAAATTTCGCAGAGCAGCACAGGGGCCGGTGGAGGACGCTTGGCACGTCCTGTTATCAGGATTCAAGAGCAACATGCTCGCGATGGGAATGCATCCACTTGGGTGTGATCGTGATCGCAGAGCACAGACGACGCCAGATGCAGCCTGCTCACCATGTTGCATGCAGACGGCACCACCCCCGACAGCAGCAGGCCAAAGGCAAATATCCAGACAACACGACCAGCAGGGACCAACCGATTGAAAATTTCTTGACCGTGAATTAACTCCACACTACTGCGCGAGCGCGGCCTTATTGCCAGCAGCAGCAAGTCAGGACCACGACCCTCTCCTTCCCTCCGTGCAGAAGCGAAGTGCCAGAGATGGGAGCTGAAACCCTTCAGTGCCCCCACTGGATATACGCCTGCAGATCGGGCGCCGCCACGGAACAGCCAGACGTAAGCCTGGGGGGAAGGGCGACTACGGCCGAGGGTCCCAATATTCGGATGCAGGTTATCTCGCCGGTGGCAGCCCCAAGTGACTGCCCGGAAAATGATATTCAGTTTTGACGAAATTATTTCTGGCAGAGAGCCCCCGATGGGTGGGATGCGGTGCGGGGTACAATGCCAGCAGCAGCTCGTACTATCTTGATCTGACCCCCGTTCATCTTTATCTCTTTCATCGTACTCGATCTCACTAACAGGCCTGTGGCCCGCTCGCATCGGCTCTCGTGCTCCAAAGGAATATCCTTGGAGGGATCCGTCTCTGCTCAACACCCCACCACCACCACCACCACCGCTATCGCCACCACCGCTACCGGCTCCGCCACCAGTGGTCGCCCGACAACCGTCGCATCACCTTCACCTTCACACACCTTCCTTTTTTTTTCAACTCAACATGATGGACGTCGAAAAGGGTGTCCCGGGAGACAACACTTCCGAGGCGACCCTCGCTCCTCAGCCCCACGCCGCCTCGCCCACCCCGTCGTCGACCGACCTCAAGGCTGGCTCCGCTGGTCCGAAGTCCCGCCTCCGTCGCGGCTGGGAGAAGTTTGAGTACTATAATACCAAGATGGAGGTCGCGATGGGTATCGAGGCTGTGAGTTTTCCGGCGGGCAGCGCTTCCACCAGCCCGAGAGACTGCAGCCGTTAGCAGCTCAGACTTTGGTTCACCCACTGACACTCAGCGTGGTATCGAACGCGTGCCCGAGGATGAGCGCCCCGACAAGCGTCTCTGGGGTAACCTCACCGTGTGGCTGAGTGCCAACTGCGTTCTGCCGACGTTCGGCACTGGTATTCTCGGTCCTCTCACGTTCGGCATGCACCTTGGTGACTCTATGTGAGTCGATCTTTACGGGTCGTTCCCCGCTGACCACAGGCTCACTATTTTCTTCTTCGTCATCTTCGCGGCCATGCTCCCTGCGKWSWCGWCGACCYKWGGKYSCCGTCTCGRTCKCCGTSAGAYGACYTCGYCGCGKKRCTCGYGGGGCTTCTGGGGCTCGAAGGGCGTTGCCTTCCTGAACTGCATCGCCTGTATCGGATGGTCGACCGCGAACACGATTGCTGGTGCGCAGACGCTCTGCGCCGTCGGTGAATGGACCTTCTCCGCCGCAGCTGGAACCGTCATTATCGCCATGCTCACCCTCGCCCTCGGCATGCTCGGTTACAAGTATGTCCACATGTACGAGCAGTTTGCGTGGATCCCGACAATGGTCACCTTCTTCGTTCTCCTTGGCGTCGCTGCGAAGCACCTCGTCAACCAGCCCATGCCCGTTGGCCGCGCCGAGATGGCCTCCGTCTTCTCGTTTGGCGGTATCATCTGGGGCTTCTGCATCGGCTGGGTCTCGATGGCCTCGGACTACAACGTCTACATGCCCGAGGACGCCCCCTCGTGGAAGGTCTTTATGTGGACCTACCTCGGTATCGCCCCTCCCTGTGTCCTCATCATGTGGCTTGGCTCGGCCGTTGCTGCTGCCGCACTCGCCGGCTCCGACCCCTCTATGGCCGGCACTACGATTGCCAACTGGTACGCCGCGTACAAGCAGCACGAGGTCGGAGGCCTCCTCCACGCCGTCCTGGTCCCCCCCATGAACGGCGGCGGCAAGTTCTTCATGGTCCTCCTCGTCCTTTCGGTCGTCGCCAACAACATTATCAACGTCTACTCGCTCGGCATGTCCATCTCGGTCATCTCCAAGTACCTCCAGTACGTTCCGCGTATCGTCTGGCCCTGCGTCGCGACAGCCATCTACATTCCCATTGCGATCGTCGGCGCGGACCAGTTCGCCTCGACGCTCGAGTACTTCCTCGGCATCCTCGGCTACTGGCTCGCCATCTTCGTCACCGTCCTTATCGAGGAGCACTTTATCTTCCGCAAGGGCAAGTTTGCAAACTACAACGCCGCCGAGACCTGGAACAACCGCAAGCTCCTCCCCATTGGCTTTGGCGCCATGGGCGCCTTCTGCTGCGGTGTCGCCGGCATCGTCGTCGGCATGTCCCAGGTCTGGTTCTCGGGCCCCATCGGCAAGAAGGTTGGCGGCCACGGTGGCGACCTCGGCTTCGAGCTCGCGTCGGCCTTTACCGCCGTCTCGTACCCCATCTTCCGCTCCCTCGAGATCAAGTACATGGGCAGGTAGGAGAGCAAGCAGCACAGTGTAGTCTTTGGGCATAGGTAGAAATAGAGGTATAGACTTTGAATAGATACACGCTCAAAGCAGCGAACATGAAATTTAGCAGTATATCCATCGCACCGTGGCGAGAGGGGCATGTGGCGACGGCGAGTTGCACGCGCCGAGGTCACCGGTCGAGTGGGCTCAGTCAGGGCATATGCCTCGGGTGGGTGGTCGGAGGAGTAAGGGTAGAGCTACCGACGTCTCCCCCGGTCTCCTGGCCTTGGCGGACCTGCGGGCCTGAATAGGATACCAAGTACCGGCAAACGAGCTCCTGAAGGTCGCCCGGGGGCGGGCGTAGCAACATGCCAACGACGGCGCACAGAGGAGCATGGCGACATTGTTGGTGAAACGGTATCATGCGTCGTTGCCATCGACGCGGCAGGGGTTCGACTCCCTTACGATGTACTTTTTGGACATGCACAGTGAACGGAGCACGGCGAGGTGTTGAAGATGGACAGAGAGTGGAAAGGTGTTGTTGTGTCAGTGCAGACGAGGTGCCGAAACTACCTCCACCTTTCGGCAATCCGGCAAACGTTTCGACTGACTTGAGACATGGGCATTCTGGAGCCGAGCGCCTAGCGCCCTAGCGCGATCGACGCAAGGCCAACTTTGGGCCCATCGCGGCCGACGGCCAATAGGTACAAGTAACATGGCGTCTCTATCGACTATAGGTTGTGCGCTTCTACTCCATCTTCTCGCGCTTGTGCCAGTCCTGGCGGATAGCCTCGCAGCGCTCGGCGAGGCCCTTGGCGAGATCCTCATGGCTCTCCCACTGATCGACCTCGCCGTACTTTACGGTCGCGTCCTGGAGGGGGCGGGACACGACGTGGAGTTTCGGGCCGGGCTGCTTGGCGGCGGGGAGGAGCCAGGTGTCGGCGATGAGCGCGGCGTAGAGCATGGGGACGGCGCCGGCCGTGGCGTAGACGGGGTGGTGGGCCGAGCCGAAGAGGTGCGCGAGGTAGAACGCAAGCCAGTAGCAGACCCACTTGACCTGGACGAGCCACTGCCAGGCGCCAAAGCCGGCAACGGCAATGTTGGTGGCGACACAGCCGGGCTCGGCGGAGATGCAGCGGATAGGACGCTCCCCGGTGCCGAGCTCGCGGTCAAGCTGAGTCATCACCAGATCGCCCATGTACTTGGACGCGCGGTACGAGGTCTCGTACGTCAGCAGCTGGTAGTCGCCGAGCGGGGAAGAGTTGAGGCCCTCGGCTTCGGCCTCGATCGACGAAGTGTACACCACGCGGGGCTCGAAGGGGAGTGTCTTGGGCGACGCGCGGAGAAGAGGAGCCAGCTCCTTGGTCTGCGAGGTTAGCTATGTGGTGGTCGCCCTCGATAGCTTACAATAATGTACGGTGCGAGGACGTTTACACCCCAGACCATGCCGCGCTCTCCGTCAGCGGAGCGCTTTCCAACCTCCTCGACGTTGTAGCGGGGGTGGTGCAGGGCGTGGAAGAAGCCGTAGGTGACCATCTGGAGGAGGAACTGCGGAATGACGATCTGGGTGAACGCGGCGTAGCCGGCATTGAGGAACAGGGATGTGACGTGGGGGTAGCGCTCCTTGAGGCGGTTGCAGAACGAGAGAATTCCCGTCTTGCCGCCCACAGAGTCGAGGTCGACGAGCTCGTACTCGATACGGAGGCCCGCCTCCCACTCGTCGGCAATGTCGTCGCCGCGTCGCCGACGGGCCTCGAGCTCGCGCTTGTGGTTCTTGAGCAGGGTGTCGCGGGCCTCGATCGCGTTCTTCTCTGAGCGGCATGCAAGAACGAGTGTGAGGGTTGGGTGGGGCGAGGGCATGCGCGCAGCGGTGCGGGCCGCCGTGACGGCTCCGGGCTCCTTGAGCAGCGGCGCCAGCGAGGCGGGAAGCGAGCCGGTCATGGGCTGGGCGAGGCGGACCGGGATGGCGCCGGCGACCGACAGGTTCGTCAGCAGCGACTGGCAGATGCCCATTCCAAAGCCGCTGTTGTGTCAGCTTATATAATGCGCCGTTGCTCCGCGGCTGCTACTCAAATCGACAAGTTGGCAGCAGCGCGATGACGGGGCAGTTGATCCGCGATGAGAAAGCACTCACCTGTTAGCGCCAGTGACGACGGCGATGATGCGGTTCGGGTCCGCGGCGGGCTTGGGAGCGCTCGACATGGTGAGTGAGTGTGAGAAACGAGAGTGAGAGTAATGCGAGAAACGGGATAACAAAGGAGGTTGGTACCCGACTTTTGTCTACACGACCGACCCATATGGGACGATCTCCCGCCAAGATCGGGACCGAGCATTGCGTCCTGGGCGTGAGCATCACAACAGATTCTGCGTGGAACTCACGAGGTGGCGGCGTGGCGCTCGCTCTGTCCCATGTCCCAGCCACCAGCGCACCAGCGCCCAACGCAACGTACCCTGCTGGCTCTTGCATGCTTCTGCCGAGCAAAGCATTCTGATCCGATGAATCAACCACCGCGCATGCATATGCATGGAGAGAAGCAATGACGGAGCTGTTGGCGTCGAGTGGTGAAATCACGTGATTACGGAACCAATTGCCACCATCCGCCCACAGTGACTGCCATTCCACTCAACATGACCACAACCACAGCAAACGCACCCACCCTTCCAGTACAACATCCCCATACCCACCTCACTCATCCCTCACTCTTCGCAACAATGGACGACGCAGTCAACGCCACCATCTCTGAGCCCCTCGACATCGTCAAGCTCGCCCTCGGCGAGTGAGTACTTGAGCCTGGCACCCCAGGCTGCACGATGCTCGGTTGCTGACCCCAGGCGCGTGTTCATCAAGATGCGCGGCGACAGGACGTTGACGGGCACCCTTCACGTGGGTATTTGATGGGCCCCGGCTGCTTGCCATACCTCGTTCACCCGGATGGGCCGTTCAGCTGTCACGGAGATGGCGGAACGGGATAGCAGGAGCTCGACTGCGATACAGACAACTGCCCATGGGCCCCGTGGCCTGCTCAGAAAGGACAAACAATATGAGCAGGACCTTGGCCCCTCGCTGGGGCAATGTCTAGATGCCTTGAGCGGCGCGGAGCAGATAACAGGTCATTCAATCCATCTGACTCCTGGCTGGGCTCCCTGCTTCTTTGTTTTGTTGACAATGATCCGGTATTTTCCAACAAACAACTGACGCACAGGCCTATGACGCGCACATGAACGTCGTGCTCTCCGCCGTCGAGGAGACAATACACATTGTTGACGTCAACGAGGACGGCACCCCGCTGGCCCCTCGCGTGAGTATTAGGAGGAGGATGCGGTCTTGGGCGAGGCAAGTCGAAGGGCGTCTGGGCGACCAACGCAACCTGCTTGACGTCGTTGTCGCAAGAGCTGGGATACAACAGCCTTGTCCAGGTTAGAGCGGCCAGCTGTCTTGTTTGCGGCATAGCTGGTATGGCCATGCGCTGCCCTCGGTTCCTTGTCCAGCGCCGAAACAACCGCCATCCAGAGTACAGCTGACGCCCAGGTCGAGCGCCGCCAGGTCGAGATGCTCTTCGTCCGTGGCGACTCTATCATTCTCGTGAGTTCCGCCTGTAGACCCGAACTGACGCCAGGTCTCGCCCACCCAGTAAGCTACCCAGCAGCCTGGTCTCTACGACCCCGAAACGATACCCCCCTCGCGGCGTGGTGCCGCAACGCGTGAACGATGGCCCCGGCCTCATCCCCACCGACCCGCAGCCTGGCTGCGATGCCCCGCATCTAGCCTCCATAAAACACAGATACACAACACAATGTACATGCATGGTGCAAGATGACAACTGAAGAGTGACTTGTGACTTGTGACTGCTGTGCTGGTGCTGGTGCTACTGTTACTGCTACTATATTGCCTGTACTGGCTGCTGCTGACGTTCCATCCCGAGTAGCGCTTGCTACCTGTCCGGGCTGCCATCCATCGTTCCGCGCCCTCCGCCCTCGTACTCGTCGTTGCCCTCTGCAAACTCGTTGTCATCGTCCTCGTCGCCGGACGGGCTGCCGTCCATGTCCTCGTCAAAGCCCTCCTCGCGGCGCGCCTTGGCGGTCGTGAGCGGGAGGCCGTTGCCCGCGTCGTGCCGGTCGGCGGAATACACGGTGGCCGCCGCATACGCCTCGTCCGTGTCAAACATGTCGTTGTCCTCGTCGTCGACGTGCGCGCGCGCATACTGTGCCGCGGCGGCCGCGCGGCCGAGCTCGTCGTCCACGTCCGCGTGCCGCGGGTGCGCT
>PQXP01000180.1:0-49396 GCA_002973495.1 Apiotrichum akiyoshidainum
AGGGGAAATGAAGGGGGGGATGGGATGGGATGCAAGGGATGCAAGGCGGGCCAGCTGCCAGGGGTTGATGCTGGCGGGTGGGTGGGTGGTTGAGGGAATCAAGGGAGGACGAGCCAAGCCTAGGCAACTGTTAAGGATTACAGTACAATAGGAGGCGGCGGCGGCGGCGGCCAGTAGCGGCGGCGGCGTCGCTGGCGTTGGGCTGGGCGTCGGGCGGGGCGAGTGGTTTGACGTTGATGTGGGAAGCGGCGGCGGCAGCGGCGGCGGCGGCGCTCTGCGCAAACTGCTCGTCCTGTGTGTGTGTGTGGTTTAGGCTCTAGTCGTGGGATGGGTTTGACTGCTGCAAGTGGTAGTCGTCGGCGCGGGCGTTGTCGACGTCGATGTTGATGATGATACCCGAATCGAGGCGTGACGGGGTGGATGGGTGGTGGTGCGACGGAAGCAACGGCAGAAAGGGAGAGGGGGGGGGGGAGGGCGCGTCAGCATCCACACTAGAGAGCTAGAGAAACACGGTCGCGACGGGTCACAATAGTAAACTATAATGAATAAAGTAGAACTTCTGCAAGACGAGGACGGGGAGGCCTTTTGGGATCGGGGCTACAGCAGCGCTGCTGAAACGGGATCACACAGCTGCTGCTGCTGCTGCTGCTGCTGCTGCTGCTGCGGGTACAGACTCTGCAAAATACCCTCACACACGCCCAGATACCACAACGAGCAGAGAGACACCGACAGAGAGAGAGAGTGAGTGATCAGAGAGAGAGAGACCGCAAAACCCAGACAACCCAACCCAATCAAGAAAGGGAACCCGCTCTCTGTCACGGCGGAGAGCAGTCACTCTCTTGCAACTACAACCACCAACGCTTTCCACTACTCTCTGTTCGCGTCAAAGCACGCGCACGCGCGCACACTTGGACACTTTGGCGCTCGACTGAATAGAGAATAAGGGCGCGCTGCAGAGCACAGAGCAGAAGAGCATCACACACAGCGCGCCCGAGCGCAGGCAGAGAGGGGGAGGGGAGACGCCGATGACGACGAGCAGAGAGCAGAGACCACAAGCGAGAGCGGACAACCGTATGCAAAGAGGGTCCAAGCATGAAGGGAGGAGTGCGGGGGCACGGGGAGGAGGAGGAGGGGCAGAGGCGACACGGGGGTTTCGGAACACGAGGGAGGGGGGGGGGGGATTTTTGGTAACGCCCCTTGTGCGTGGGTGTGTTGGGTTTTGGACTGGATGGATGGATCGCAGGCAGGAGGATGACATTGTCCTGCAAGCCAGTGGCGTCTGCCTGCTGCTCGCTCTCGTGCATGCTTGTTCCTGCTTGCGCTCTCTTCATGACGTCTCCGTGACGCTCCATTCCATCTCCCGGTCACTGTGTTTGTTGTGCAACAAGCTCTCGCACACAAGCTCACCCTCTCAGTCTGTCCAGAATTTACTCTCTTTGGTATGCGCGTTCGGCACAGGCAATGGCGCAGGCGCAGGCAGATGCAAGACCCTGCCGCCACCGCCCGTGACAAACCCGGCTGCATGGCTGCAGTTGCCCGGCCTGGGGTGGGGGGCACATGGGCGCGCAAAGAGACATGGGACATGGAACATGGGACAAGGAACACCACCCACTTGCCTAAACGGAGTCGCACGGAACCCGGGCAAACCTACTCACCTGGTACAGCCGGCTGCGCTGGGCGTGTAGGCCGTCAGACTCGAGTGTCGCGGGGGCGCGCGCGCGGAAGAAGAAAAAGGAGACGAGCAGAGTATGAAACGGGCTGGGTCGCACTCGAATGGCGGATGGCGCAGACGGAAGCGGGAGGCGTGCCAGGAGGCGTCGAGGTGGAGGAGGTGGATTGGGCCCTGTGCGTAACACACTGAAAGGGAACGGGGAGGCGGGGGGATGAGCGTGCGAAGGAATGCCGAAGAGGGGGAGATGGTGATTGTGGTGGTGGTGGAGGATATGAATGAATGGTGCAGGGTGGTGGTGGTCGTTGTTGTTGTTGTGATGGTGGTGTTTGTGTTCGTTGTGGGTTTGTTTGGATTGGAACCAAGTAGCCGGGCAGAGACGTTTTTAATCTGCTTGCTACTTTGAGCCAAAAATTAATACTCTGCCCGGAAAAAAAAAAGAGAAAAGAGTAGGGTTTTGTCGCCGTCCACAATTTGTATTAGAGTTTTGGGATCCAGAAAACAAGGTAAACAAAAAGAGCACTTGTGATGATGCTCTGCATGTAATCGGGTTCTGTGTCGTCGTCTTGTGCTTGCTCGCTGCGATGCCAAACTCTGTGACGATGCTGATGATGCTGGTGCTGGTGCTGGTGCTGATGCGGGTACTGGATACTGCGGCTGCGTCTGCGAGATTGAGCTTGAGATTGAGATTGGCGCCGTGTGGAGAGAGATGCGGGGAACTGATCTAGATGCAATAGTGCTGATGTCTGCTGGTCTTGCTGTTGCTGTAGGTCTAGGTCTGGTCGATATTAGTCACAAGCCGGAGAGGAGAGCCGCCTGGGCGTTGTCGCAGAATGCGTGTCGTGTGCTGTGGAGAGAGATGGTAAGCAAAATGTCGAATGGTCGAGAAGAAAAGACGACCCTCCACAGACGGCAGGTGTTGATAATATGCTGCTCGCAGGTCCGTCCACAGACACTGGCAGCTGTTCCCAATGTTGACAGTCTCAGTCTTCTCTTCGTGCCTCGTGCTCTGCGCTGCTGCGCGCATGCCGTAGCCGGGTACGCCGCGCACGAGTGCGTACAACAACAGCTCGGCGCGGGTGTTGGGGCGGTCGTCGTCGGCCGCCAACTTTACTTGGGGGCCACAACATGAGTGCCCGCCCAGCCCAGCCCAGGCCCAAACGACCAACGAACCGCACAGCCGTTCAGAGTTGTGCACCAGAGCGGTGCCTCCCACTTCCCCACCCCCACACGGACAGTCTAAAGCACCACATGCACGAGCAAGATGGCAAGCAGCGAGACACGACCACTCTTGTCATTGCCCCTCGCCGTGGCGTCACGCGAGCGACACTGTAGCGATGCACAAGATGGCAAGCACGCTCGGGTGCCAGCAACGGCGTGCTTGCGCGACAGCAACCTGCGTGTGCCGTGTCTGGGCGGCGCTGGCGCTGTGGGTGTGTGCTAATGTCGGCTGCTGGCTGGCTGCTGGCTGGCTGCTGGCTGGCTGGTCAGCATGTTGGCATGTTGGCATGTTGGCATGGTTGGCACGGTTGGTTCATGTCCGGCCTGCTGGATGGGCCCGGGGCGACGTCGCGGCTAAGCGAAAGTGGTGCGCCGGTCGTCTGCGGCCCACTCGACATTGTCACACCGCGGGGCAGCCGGGTGTACCTGTAGTGGAGTTGCATATTCAGCTGCCGAGTGCGTGAACGTGCGCGCACGACTGAATGCATGATAAATCAGTAACAGAATCGCAGTGCGTCGGCTGGCTGTTGCCTCATGAATGGATCCGTCCACGCCAGGCTGGTGGTCGCTCTTATGGCACTTGCATCACATTCCGCCGTCGCTGCCGCAGTTCCTCCCCACCGCCTGCAGTGTCCTCTCTACGCTGTACGTGCTGTCCTCTCTCTCTCTCTCTCTCTCTCTCTCTCTCTCTCTCTCTCTCTCTCTCTCTCTCTCTCTCCCTCTCTCTCTCTCTCTCTCTCAGAGCAGAGCAGAACAGATCAACAGAGAGCATAGTAAACAATCCTCTCTCGCCGCCACTCTTTGCTGCGCGCCAAATGTCGACTTTTTGGTTCCGCCCGACCTTGTGCTTATGCTTTCTGGGCCGTGGACCTTGGACCCTGAGGGATCCGTGTGCTGACCCTGGCGTCAGGACAAGGACACGCCCCGCCCTCTCTCTCTCAGATCCCCCCCCCCCCCCCCCCCCCCCCCCCCTCCGCTCGCATCACGCAGAGATGCAAGGTCGTGTCGTGCGACATGTTGTGTTCTCCACATGACATCATGAGACATTGGGAGCGCCTGGGGGCACGGCGCACATGACTGCTCAGCCGCATTCCTTCCATGGCCACCCTCCGAAGGCATGTGCAGCTGACAATCCATTCACCATCGGCCTCCATCTGAGGGTTGAAACCCCAAGGTTCCAGCCGCCTGTACGCTGACAATCATGCTCCGAGTCAGCAAACGGAGCCAAGCAGACGTTCCGAACGATACACCTCCAGCGGTCCCCACAGCTCACCCTGTATCTCCTGGAGCGGGAAGTCCAGTTGTACACAGGCGGCCGGGTGAATGGGTCACAAACAGGTGTCTCTGGAAATCACCTCCCGCTCCAGTGTGGCGTCTGAGTGTCCACCCAACTGGCCCTGTCGCACAGTCCAGTGGCCGATCAACCAGCGGCCCCGGGACAATTACTTCTCTCCCGCCTATCCTGACCAACCCGTCATGCCAAACGCCACCAGACGCCTCTTCATCGCTGTTGATGAATCAACCAACTCTTCTCATCCCGGGGTAAAGCACAAACTGTTACCAGATGGTCGACTTATAACGAGCGAGTCTGACACAAGCGCCACGAGTGACTCCCCACCCCCAACCATCTCATGATGGACACCACTTTGCACGGCAGCGCGTTCAACCTTAACGAACCCGACAAGGCCTCGCAATTGCAAGACCGCGACACGGACTCGACAACATTCCTCACCCATGCCGCCTCCACCGAGCAACAGTACGGTGGGCCAGCCGACGACGCTGCCCGCCTCCAGCTCCTCGGCTATGAATCTGTGCTGGGTCGCCCGTTCGGCTTTTGGAGCAGCACAGCGATGAGCATCTGCCACCTCAACTTTATGAACGAGTGGGCCGTCAACGCCATCAGCTACGGCTACAATGGCCCCATCCTCTTTGTCGTCGGCTACCCGATCGCCTTTCTCCTCCACATGGTGCTGCTGGGGCCATTCTCCGAGTTTGCATCGGCCTTCCCCGTGTCGGGCGCCATGGCGACATGGTCGTGGCGGACGGCGCGGCGCGGCGTGCGAAATGAGCGCGTGTGGGGGTGGTATGCAGGACACCTTCTGCTGGCCATGCATCTAGGAAGGATCATTGCCGGGCAGTACTTTCTGACTCGCATAATCGTCGAGGCCTATGCGTTTATCTTCTCCCCCGAGAGCCTCGACGTGGTTACTGGCGAGGTGCGCGACTTCAAGTCGTGGTGGCTCCCCACGTTCCATGTCGTGACTATCACGCTCATCGCCGTACTCGTCTTGTCGCGCGTCGCCACATCAAGCGTATTCTGGATCGGCGCGTTCGTGCTCAACTTTGGCTTCCTGGTTATGAACTTGACGCAGAGCGGCATGATGGCCCACAAGGGCATCAAGAGCGTCAACTGGGGCTTCCCCACAAGAGACAAGTGGACAGAAGGCTTTTCGTGGATGATGTTTGTCGGCATCCCTCTTCAGGTGCTGTCGATCGACGCGCCTGCCCACATGGCCGAGGAGACGGTCAACCCCTCCAAGAATGTCCCGCGGAGCATGTACGCCTCGACCATCTTCCACTTTGTCGCGACATATATCATGACGTGTGGGTACATTTTCTTTGCTGTACCCCGCGTCGGCTGGCTGGCGACCTCGTCTACCATTGTATGTTGTCGTGGCGCCGTGGCACTGACCCTGCAGGCACCCTCCATCATCATTCTGGGCTTCTCCATGAACCTCTGCAAATTCATCGGCGTCTTCGGCATCCTGTGCACCCTCACCCAGCAGATATCCTCTGTCGTCGTCTGCACGCGCTTCATCTTCTCCCAGGCACGCGACTATGGTATTCCGTTTTCCGACTTCTTCCAGCGTACCTCAAAGTCCAAGGAACCCTGGGCCGCCGACGTTGCGGTCCTCGCGGCCATGTACCTCAGCGTCATCATGTGGTTTGACAACCAAGTCCGCATCTACAACGTTGCGCGCGGCTTTACGTGGTGGACGGGCGTCGGGTACATCCTCCCGATCGGGCTGTACCTCTTCTCGCGCCTCGACTTTAGGGCCGAGGACACGCAGTTTACGCTGGGGGCCTGGAGCCGTCCCTTTGCGCTCGTGTCCACCCTGTACCTCCTCTTCTGCATCATCCAGGGCTCGTTCCCCTGCGCTATCTGGGACGCCGAGATCAGCGACGCCGTGCCACCCGGCACACCTTCGGCCTTCCCCGTCACCCTTGCCGTCGTCCTCGCCGCCATCACGGTCACCTGGCTGGCCTACGGTAGACGGCACTACATTGGCCCTGTGCGTGTCTTGGGGCGCCTCGACTCGAGCGTCCGCATCAACCCGAACTCATACCTGACGGCCACGGGACGCCTCAACGCCATCCGGTCATATGACGCAGGCGCCTCTGGCAGCCACATCTGGATGCTGTTCGAGCGCATCTTCACCACCAAGAAGAGCAGCGGGCAGGCATCCCAGACGCGCGTGTCGGACGGGATAGAGCTGCAGAGCCCGATGCAGAGCCCGTTGGAAATGCCGACCAGTGCGCGCAAGCCGGCGCTGAAGGTCGACGCGGCTGCCGCCCCGCCTGGGGCGCCGGCGTCGATCATGCCTGCGATGCTGGATTCGCTACTTGACCCGACATATGAACCGCCCTCACGGTCGTACTTTCAGACCCAGCCCGCGCTTGACGAGAGCATGCTCGACCCCACCGCCACGGACACCCCGCAGAGCATGGTCCAGTCGACCCCCGCGTTCACAGAGAGCATGCTCGCTCCTACAGCCACGGGGCTGCCGGTCGTTATGGAGGACGCGCTCGCGGAGAGCATGCTCGACCCCACAGCCACCCAGCACGACTATGCGGCCTTCGGGCGCCCACAGTCGGCGCGCCACAGCCTGATATCGCCTCCGTCGCCGGCCCGCCGCTCCCAGCCGCCTCCCCCGCGAAGGGGGAACCGAGAGTCGCAATGAGTAGACGAGGGACACGAGTCCAAAGACGTGTGTATGTACAGTAAGGGGTATCGTCGCCAGTTGGTAGATTACAAGATGCAGCAATTGTCAGTCATTATGCATGCCCAGAGTGGGAAAAAGAGAGCCAGGAGATGCTCCCAGCTGCTCAGCCTCGTATGGGGCTCGAACCCATGACATTTTGATATCTTTGTAGTAAGAGTCAAACTATCTACCGACTGATATAACGAGGCTTACAGTACAGAAGACGGCGCTAGACTGAACGCCAATCACGGTCACAGCGACGCTCGCAAGGAAGGCCTCAAGGTCCCGCCTGTTCCCTAAACGGCCAGGACAGTGAACCCACAGAGCTATGCTCGTCACCCACGGGGAGGGGTGGCTCTTCCCAGTAGACTCTGCTGGTGCGTCCAGGTCCCGTTTCCTCGATGTGGCGCTATTTCTGCCATCCCGCAACACTGCCACACCACCATCCCAACTGCTCCCCCGCGCCAAGGAACAACCCTCTCCCTCTCCCACGTCCTCTACGAGGCAGCTACCCGAATGGAACAATCCCCAGCCACTCCTGTGCGCTCGATCTCGACAGCTGTCCATCCATTCCCCGTCCGCCCTCGTTCCTCGGTCCTCTTCCTTGCCCTCTCCTTCTCTTCGCTCCCCCTCCTCTCCTCTCCTCGCGTCCAAAAAGGACACTCGCGCTCTCGCGCGCGCTCTTCTCCGCCAGGGAGTCGAACCCTGCTCTAGCGTGGCCTGCATGAGAGACGCTTATACTAACCGATATACTAGCGAAGAGGACGTCTGTGCCGTTTCCGAGCGCCTTGCGCTCGGCCCACTTTACTCCTCAGCTGCAAGGGAAATGACAAAAACTGCATGCTGCATAATGCTCGCCTGTACTTGCTCAACTGCTAGACTTGTTACTGTGACAAAACGGAACGGTGATGGACTAATGACAATGACGGAGAATGGACATCACGGACAGCGAGACATGTTCTGTGGAATGTGTGTACCCTCTCTGCGACAAGCTCTACCTACTCGTCCTGGTGAACGTAGCTCCTCTTTAGCGGGGACCCGACCTTTGCTGTCCGTCAGTTCTGATTTCATCAGGCGAAAACTCACGCGCATAAATGTTGGTGCGGGGCGCGGGGCGCACCGGAAGCTTGGGGGGCAAACCGCTCGCGGTGGCACTGCCTCCGCCGAGTCCGCCGAGCCCACCACCCAGGCCACCTAGTCCGCCGCGCATGACCTTGGGCTGCATGCTCTTCTTCTTCGGCACGAACACGTCCTCGTTGTCGAGATTCACGGTGTACTCGTCCTCGTTGACCCAGCTGAGGAGCTCGGCACAGCGCTTGACCCACTTGATGCCTACGACCTTGGGGCGCTTCTCTGCATCAAGGCGCCGGACAAAGTTGGCTGTGGATGGCCGTCCAGACTTGTAGATGATGTGCGTGCACGTTTCTGTTGGCTTCTTGACGAGCACCTTGGCGCCGCACCGCTTGAGAACGTCCACAAACGAGTTGCCGGCCTCGTCGCCCTCAGCCGTGTACACGTCGACGTACGCGACGACGCCCTTGAGGAACGTCCCCGACGCCGCATTTAGCATGTCCGTGAGGGTGCCGGTGTTTGTGTTGCGCTCGCCCAGGGTTCCGAGACGCGGGCGCGAGGACGTGCTCTTGGCGAGCCGGCCGGCGCCAGCAGTCTTCCGTGGCCGCTCGCCGTCGTCCTGTAGCACTGCGGGTGCCGAGGCGGGCGCGCGGCGCAAGATCGCAGTGCGCGGCTGGGTGGGCTTCTTCTTCAGGCGCGCAAGGGCGTCCGAAATTGTGGCCAGATTGCGCGACGTGTCTTGGTGGCGCGACGACATAGAGGTCGACATGCTCGAGGACGGCCGCGACGGGGGAGGAGTGCGCGCAGGCGGGGGCGGCGTACGGACGTTGGCTGTGGCGCCACGCGTCGGCTCGGACACGGAACGCGGAGACGGGGGGTCGTCTGCATCCGTGGGGTCGGCCCGCATGCTGGGCGGAGGGACGGGGTTGGAAACGACGCGAGCCGTCTGGTGCCGAAGCGGGCCCGATCCGAGCGACGCGGGGTAGGACGCCTTCCGTATCGCCTCGCCGAGAGGGGGAACACTGGGGCCGGTGCCGGGGCGTGAAATACCGAGGCCTGTCGGGCGGGCAGGGACGGAGGGGCGACGCATCGGGAGGCCACCGGCAAGCTGGCGGGGCGGGCCGGTTGGCGAAGAGGGTGCAGACGACGCCGATTCCGTCACGGGTGTGCTGGCGCGGCGAACCATCGCAGTGGCAGAAATGACGGGCTCCGACGCAGCGTGCGCGGGCGGCGAGCTGGAAGCCTGGGGCTCATTAGGGGCATCCACGTCGATGTCCATCAGCTGTGGCTGGGCATCCTCCATGGACTGAGCATCGGCCGGGGCAGAGGCGGTTGGCACCGGGCCAGGGTCAGGTGCGCCAGAAGGAGTCTGCAACGGGACAGTCTCCGACGCAACTTCCTTTTCAGTAGCCGCCTCGACCGCGCCATCCATCACAATATCTTCCAGAGCAATGTCCCCAGCCTCCTCGCCACACGCGACGCGGTCGAGTACGACCTCGTCGGGGTCAAAGACACAGATCATCGGCGGGGGCGGCATCGGCGGCCGCGAGCCAGGCGAGGGCATAGGCGGGGGGCGGCGCACAAAGAATGGGTCGTCTTCTCCAGGCAGAGACCGACGGGGACCCTCGAGGGGCGGAAAGGGAATGCGGAGGGGCGGGAGGGGCGGGCGCTGCGTCGGCGAGCGCGTGAGGTGGTTTGCCTGAAGTGCCGCTGCAGACGCACTTATCCGTGCCGCAAAGCTGCCGCGTGGTGTTGGGGGTGTGGCGGGCGTCGACGCGGTGGAAAGAGGAGGATAGCCATTCGCAGGCGTGCGGTCTGCGATGCGCGGTGGCGTTGGCGGGCGAGGAACCACAGCCGCAACGGCCGCGTCGGCGATGGTCGCCCCGGCACGTAATATGTCGCGCGCAGGTGTAGGTAGCTTGATGCCCCGCGGGCGCATGGTGCGCGACTTGGGTGTCACCGGTGGGGCTGCGGCGGCGGTTGTAGCGGTGGAAGCGGGAATAACAGTCGGTAATGTCGGGGCAGAGCGCGCAGGGGGCGATCCGGGGGGAGTCGTTGTGGCAGAGACGACGGCCGGGATGGGCCCACCGAGACAAGCTGTCAAGGGACGGACTGGAGGGGACACGCGCGGAGTTGTCGACGCAGCCGAGTCGCCGCTCCCAACATCCATGCTGGGGGTGGTTGGCATCGACTGCTCCACCTCGACGTCCATGCCCACTGGTGACTGCGAACGAGGTGGGTGAATGGGTGGCACGAATGTTGATGCCGCTGCATCTGTCCTTGTGCGCTTCGGCTCCTCGTTGCGCTCCGCGCCCATCTGGGCTTTCCGTTTCCGACCCACAGCAGTCTCCAGAACGGGCTCCACGACAGCAGGAACAGATGATGTTGGCCCTGCGGCCTCGCTAAAGCTGAGGACATCAGAGGCTGATGCTGCCTGACCAGCCACAACCCCGTGAGGAACCACACTGGAAGCCCCGACGGCCGCCGCCTCCGATAGTTTCTCTTCCCGTTGGGCCCGATCCTCCAGAGTATGCGGGGCGGTATCGCGGCGGAAGTTGTTGAACCCATTGGTCCACTGGGGGTGGCGTGAGACCTGAGACGGTGCTTCTGGCGACATGTCCGGCAGTGGTGTAAGTGGCGAGGACTGTGCGAGTCCTTCGATTGTTGCTGCTCCCTTTGCAGGAGTCACTGCGGAGCTGGACGCCATGGATGGAGGCAAAACAGACGGAGCGTCCAGCACCTCGGGCTCCATTGTGTCACCTGCGCCAATACCCGTTGTGGGGGGCCTGTCCACAGCAGCCTCGGATGCCGCACGCGAAGCTGCGCGAGAGCTGTTGCGCGAAGAACCCGCGCGCGATGAACGCGACGGGCCAGCAGAAGCAGAGGCAGAGAGCGCGGCCTGGATACGCGCCTTGACTTGCGCCTGATTTGTACTCGTGCTCGATAGACGCGGGCTGGAGCGCCGGCGGCGGTTGGCCGGCTCTGCTGTTGTTGCTGGTCCGAGGGCTTCTGTCGGCTCGGATCCGGCGGTCAACACGGCCTCCGAGCTAGCGGTAGCGTTCGACGCTGATGCCGATTCTGATACTGAGTTCGGAGGAGGAGGGATAGATGAGGATGAGGAAGAGTGGGCGGTCAAAGGAGCGGAACTCGGGGCGCGGCGGGCCATGGAGCGCGTTGTACGCGCGCCACCGAAGCGCGAGGTCGGGAGAGGGGGCATTGTTTAACTGCTGTTAGCGAAAGATGACGCAAGGTATCCAAGGCCGGAGGCTGTTCTCGAAGCCAAACAAAAGAGCCACCAGTATGTCGACGAGCGAGAAGCGGCGGGACCAACGAGGGCATCGGCCATCACACGAGTACCGGGGGCAACCACGACGAGGGACGTACCACATGCTACGCCTTGCGGATAAGTACTGTAGGATGGTCGGACAAGGACTGCTGGGGGGAATAGGGGACTTGAGGGATCGATGGATGGGTTGTAAGCAGGTGGAGACAAGAAAGAGACAGAGTCGGAGATTGAGACAGAGAGGTTGGAGGATCGAGGATGGATATGTTTTCCCAGATGGGGTCAAGTGGCGCTTACGGCCCAAACAACAATCAGTCGCGTCCCATTTGCTTCCGCTCATGTGCGCGTTTGTCTCCCCCAGGATGCCTCCACCATTCATTCAACTCCACGGTAAGACTGCCTGGGATCCATGCATTGCCCTCCCCCCCCCCCTGGTCGTCTCCGGCTGGCACTCTTGGATGCAGTCTGGCACTCTCCTCCTATGGAGAAAGACATACATTGTCCCTCTGTGTGATCCGACAGCGGCACACATGGTTTGGCCCCTCGTGGCTCGGTGCATTCCTCATTCCTCATCACCCTTGCTCATGCCAGGCCGTGACGCCACATTGCGACCACATTCCGCAGCCAGACTTCAACCGGCACCCTAACTTCGTCGTCCCCACAAACTGTCGACGCGTCGCCGGGCTTGGCCCGGCACTGCTGTGGCAGCTTGCAAAAAGAGAATGACATACCCGGAGGGCAGCATCTACGAAAGGGCCTAGAAGAAAGGCTGAGAAAGAGGAAAGATGTGTTGTGGGAGAGTCGGGACACCTGACGAGTAACTAACGATACAGGAAGAGGGGATGCCGACCCCACGTATCGGCCCTTAGAAACGGCCACGCGAGGCGCGGAGGGCGGCGGCGCGCTTGTGGCGGCTGCGGCGGCGGTTCTTCTTGGGGGAGCACTTCTTGGGCGTCTTGCTGGTCGCAGCGGCCGCGGGGACACCGCTGGTAGCCGAGGCAGCGCCGTGCTGGACAGGCGTGCCGACAGTAAAGCCGCCGGTGGCCTCTGACACCGAGGTCGTGCTGCTCACGGGCTGAGCGCTGGGCTGGCCACCGAGCTGGGCGGTGGGGTCGATGGGCGGGCCAAGGAAGAAGAAGTCGGGGCTGGTGGTGCTAGTGGGCTTCGCAGGCTCCTGAGTCTCGTTGGTGGTAGCCTGTGACGCAGGGGCGGAGGCAGTCGAATGGGCCTCGGCAAGGATGGCAGGGGGAGACGTCGCGGTGGGAGCAACGACAGTCGGAGAAGCGGCCTCTGTAGAAGTAACCTCGGCAGCCGCCTGGTCCTGGTCGACTGCACCCGCAGTCTTGAGGCCACTCTTGTCCAGGTAGCCCTCACCGACCATCCAGGTGGTGGTGAACAGCTCGGGGTCCTTGCCGAGGATAATCTGCCAGTCCTTCTCCGGCAGCGCATTGGAGCCGCCGACCTCGCTGAACGCCGACGCGTCCTTGAGGCCAACGGCGTGGTCGACGCCGCTCGAGCCCGATGCAAAGTTGGGAGCAATCCGAGTGTCGTTCTGTGTCAGGACGGTGTTGGCAAACTTGCCAAAGCGCATATGAGGGTGATCAACGCCCCAGGGAACGACAAATGGCCGTTCACCAAGCGGGGGCACGGGGTAGCTGCCATCGGCGTTCTTCTCGCAGACAGTAGGCCAGCCGTTCTCGCGGCCATACTCCTGGAACATGACGGAGGGAATTGCAAAGCCAGGCTCAGAAGTGTGCCAGGGGCAGTCGGTGGGACGCGCAGAGTCGTCCATGCCCTTGTCCCAACGGGGGTTGCATCCGGGAAGCTGGTCGAGGGCCTTGAAGTAGCCGACATCCTCGTTGGGGATCGACCCCTGCAGACGGCAGTTGAGCCTGTCATTGTTGTCGGCGACGTGTCCCTTGAAGGCCGAGCAGCGGTTGAGGGCATCACCGACCTTGTGGCAGTTCTTGTCGTTGATCGCGGCCTGGAGCACGTTGGTGTCCCAGCCGTTTACAAAGTCGGCATGCCAGCTTCCGCCCTCAGTGTCGCCGTTGGAGAGGATCAGGCTGATCGCGCCAGGAGTCTTGCGCCACTGTTCCTTTTGTGACTGGGAGAGGTCGTAGTTTGTCTGAAAGTGGATGTGGGGGTAACGGATGGGGTGGGTCTCGGGACAGAACGTGTCATCGACGAAAGCCTCTGTCCAACGGTTGGGGCCACCCTCCTTGATGGGGTAGGCCATGTGCGCTCGGTGGTCCCACGAGTCGAGCGACTGGTTGGCCCAGCCACACGAAGGGAACTCGATGTTGACGTGGATGGTGCCGGGGGCCGCTTTCGACCAGCTAGTGCCGTTGGGAAGTAGGCTCCCTCCAGAGTAGACGACTGTCCTCTGGTCATTGTCTTTGTAGTCGCGCCTGCCGGCAGTGCCCGCAATCATACGGAATCCAGGGGGAAAGGCCCTGACTTTCTCGCCACCGTGGGGGATAAAGTAGTAGGCGCGGTTGTGGTTGGCAGTTAGGGGCTCGTACTTGTTGTCCTTGTTGATAAAGTACATGGTGGGCGTCCAGTAGTTGGACTTGTCAGCTATGATAGAGTTGGTGGTGCATTCGGCGTTTAGCTGCTCTTCGGGGGTGTTGAGCACGGAGCGGAAGTTGGACGCGCCAAGAATGGTGTGGACGTGGCCACCAATCTTGCCGGGAATGACGACGGGATCCACGCGCGCCTGGACCAGAGGTGACATGCTGAGAACAAACTGAGACTGGACTGGGTTGGCGGCGAGCGCGACCATGGCGGCCGCGGTCAGAGTGCGGCGACGGGAGGAACGAGACGGCATGGTGTGCGGGGTTGACATGGGGGTCGGGGTATAGCTGGGCGTGGGGGAGTCAGAAGGCGGTGACCGACCTGCGGTGACTGCCTGGTGGAGGGTAAGGAGTGTGGGGGCCGGGTAGGCGTGTGGTTGGGTCGTGAGCAGCGGCAAGCACGAGACTGGGAAGAGCGGGCCTGTTCAAAGGCGTCGACCTGCGAGGAAGAGGACAGAGAGAGATGCGCAAGGGAAAAGAGACATCGAGAAAGCAAAGGCATAGCATATATACCAGGAATCGGGAACGGCCAAGAAGCACAAAGTGGCAGCCGCAAGACAAGAGGACGCACAACACGACCATGTCCCGGAACCCGGTGGGACCCTTGTTTCCGCCCCAGAGTGCCTGCTCTGCTGCATCGGCACATGTATACGGCACCTGTACCATGTTCAGACGCGTCAGTGCCACCAGCAGCCCAGTCTCCTCGCTGAAACGACCACCTGGATCTGTGACACCCCCTCCCCCTCCAGTTCTCGACCACTACATTACGTCCACAGGTTGCCACCAAACGTGTACAGCTGGTAAGTTTCCCCCCGAGGTATGTTACCCTCTGACCGCAATGCATGTTCTTGGCAAGTGCTTGTGAAACACATTTGGCCTCCCTTGCCTACTTTGCCACACCCCGGTGGCGTCGCGCGTCGGGACGTCGTGTCTGGGAGAGCAGGGCAAGGTACAAACTGCCGGAGTGCCGCCACTGCGCTCCCCCGCCCGTGACTTTATAACGGCAGTCCTACAATTCCCCATGTCGCGATGCGCTGACGCACTCGGGTGCCGGCACCAGCGCATCGGCTGGACATCCGCCGCGCGATGCCAAGAGAATGATATGTACTACGCAGGGCAGATCTTGTACATGTTTTCAGACGTACAGAAAGGGCAGTTCGAGGACAGTCGCTGCCGTAAAGGCAACGACTGAAGGCGCCGTCACTGAACGTTGGCTTTGCCACCTTGCAGCCAGTGCACGCGGGCTCGGCGCGCGAGACATACTTCTTTCTCCAGTGGATGTACCAGCTCCCCGCCATGCCTGACCTCATGTGGCCCCCACGGCCCGCACAATTGACAAGATCCGTTTACACGTGGTTGCTAGTTGCCCCAGCGCGCCCAGCGCCCCAGATCCATTCGGCAACAGCAAGGAACGACACGGCAGTCGGATGGACGATCTGGGTGTTTGACCTGCAGGCCCGAGTGTGCCAGGAGCCTGGATGAGGCCATCGGGGGTGTCGCCTCCGACTCGGCCTCATGATCAGTACGGTTGTTTCTGATGATCTCGAGCCGGGCCACTCGCCCGTGCCACCGAGTCCCAGCGTTCCTGTCACTCGGAGATCTTGGCTGTCAAGACGGGGGAGCACGTAAGATTGTCCGTCTCAGCTGATCAGCTGTTTACTGGCCAGGGGTTGTACGTGATGACCAGGGAGAGGGTCAGACCGACACCGAACCGACGAGCGCGAGTCATAACCGGAGGGCCGAACGACGAGCCGTCATGGCTGTGAGGGAGTGTCCAGTCGCAAAGATGTTGGCCCTTTCTGCCCCGTCACGAGCAGCACGGGTGGTCGAGCGCAGCCTCGTTACTGTACAAGCAGCTCTGCTGGTCGTAGTCGACGAGCCGCCTGCACCACCACCACCGGCGCCAATCTTCCACCTTGCCTCTGTTTACCAGGGACTCGGGGTTATTAGCATGCTGCTCTTCAGTGGAGGCGAGGTCAGGTCAGGGACATACTCGACTGTGTCCACCTCGATGTTGAGCACGCCCGATACGGTGCCCGCCGCGACAACGGCGTTCAACTCGAACGAGTTGTGGATTGGAACGCGTACCGAGGGAACGAGTAGAGACTTTTGTGCGTCGGCAGTGACTTGGCGCCTCCTCGCCAACGTGGGATCGTCCTCATACCATGGATGATAGGCCAATGGAAGATTAAGACGGCGCGGGCAAGCCGGCACCACCTGTTTGATATAGTGCATGTAAGATAGACAACCCCCTGGTACGTCACACACAACAACCCTTCAGCTTCTAGCTTTCCTCCCCCCCTCGTGGCCGTCCTCGGCGCCCTCGCAAAACTTGTGCCGCGCCAGCATCTCGCGCACGCTGAACACTGTGGATACCATGCTCTTGTCCGCGTGGCCCATCGTCATGAGCACCTTGTCGTCCAGGAACATGTGGCCGGGCGTGATCCCGCGGCCGGCGTTCTTGCGGCGTGCCGCCGGGTCGAGGTCGGCAGCTTCCAGCGGCACGAGGGACAGCGCAAAGTTGTACGCCTTCATGTCGTGGATCTCTGTGCCGTCTCGTTCGTGGCCCTCTTTGCTGTCAGCGTTGTCCCGGGGTAAAAGTACGCACGGACATAGGAGGCGGGGCTGACGGTGATCTGGTTAAAGGGCCAAGTGACGTTGTAGGTGACAAAGTACCTTTGGCAGTCAGCGACCGCGTTGCGTGAGACCGGACACTCGTCTGCTGGGACTCACTTGACATAGCGCTTCTTCTGCTTCGAGTGCGCGACGGCAATGTTGACCGTGTTGCCCTCGTTTGGCTCACAGGTGCCCCGTGGGCAGAGGGTGAGACGGTACAGCGGGCTGGCGTGGTGGAGGGTGTTGGAGCTGAAGGTGGGATGAAGACGCGTCACACAGTTGAACGCCTCGCTGGACACGGCCGTCTGGGGCACGGCCTCGTACGTGATGGACCGCGGCGTGCTCGAGTTGACCGTCATCAACACTGCGGGCGCGACCGTGTATGAGATGAGCGGAAAGTGCGCGGCAGGGTCGGGGCGGGCTCCCGGGAAGAAGGCGGCCCACTGGCTGTCAGCTCTCACACTGAAACGAGTGGTCGAGACTCTACTCGACGGGCCATTCTGTCAGCACAATGGCACTCACGTTCTTCTCACTGCGGCATGTCAGCTCAATCGCGATCAGGACCAGTGGCCACAACGTACACATAGCTGGTCTTTGCGATACGCCGCAGCTCAAACGACTTGCCCTGGCCGGACATGATCTTGCCCGAAAAGCTCGTGACGCCATGCTGCGAGCTGGCCTTGATGGTCTTGTCGATAAACGGAAAGTAGCGGCGAATGTCCGGAATCAGGCCAACGACGCGGCACGTGTCGGCGCCGTCTGCGGTCCGCCCCAGGGTGATGGCCGGCGTGCCGGCATCCTGTCGTCGTCAGCCAGGCTGAAACCAACCTTAATACCCTGCGGCAACGGGAACGTACAGTCCAGAAGATCCTCGCGTCCTCGACGCCAAATGTCGAGACCCAAAAGCCCGCCTTTATGCAGTGCTCGGTGGGGATCTGCTGGTAGTCGAGCGCGTGCGCCTTTGTGGCCAGTGTCAGCGACCCGTTGGCGCTGAGGTTGAGGCCAAAGCTGTCCGTGTCAGCTTGCTGCTGTTATCGTTGTCGGTCTCCCGACTCACACGATGAGGCTCTGCTCGCGTGCGTTCCACTTTTCGACTGTCATGAACGGGTGCGTCCGCGTCGGGCCGCGCGCGATGCCGAGCACCGGAAAGGCCGAGCCGGGCGGCAGCTTGAGGACGGCGAGGTTGAACGCGCCGCCGTCCTCGAGCGCTTCCGTAAACGGCTTGCTTGTGCGCGAGTCGACGACCTCGGAGTTTGGCAGGTCGACAAACGCCAGCGGCGTGCCGAGCGGCATGGGCTTGTCTGGGCCGCTGGCAGGCTCTGTCCAGTCGTAGCTGGCCGCGGCGGGGTTGGCGGCGGTGGCGTCGTCGATCGCCTGGCGCAGCGTGTGGCGCAGCTGGCCGCCGTCGCCATTGCTGAACAGGGCTCGGAGCGCCGTCGGCGCCGATGTGTGGTGCGCTCCGTAGACAAGCACGAGAAGGAGTAAGGCGCCGCCAGTCAGGAAGAGCGCTCGGCGAGAGATGCGCGATGCCCAGTGAGTGCCCGGCCCGGACGAGGTTTGGAGCGACCCCGGCAACAAGATTGTGTACCGTGGTGAAGACATGGCAGGCGAGCGGGGGGCTTACGAGTGGGAGAGCAATGTCAAGGAACAGAGAACTCTGGAAGCAGGCTATTACCAGAGGCCCGTTCAGTGGAAAGGGGCGACTGTGCACCCCTCGTGTTGCGGAGTGGAATCATGTCAAAGCCGGGCGGGACTGTTCGCGACTTTGCATGTGGTAGCGCCTCGAAACCGACCACGCTGATCTCACCCAGCCGCTGATGGGGGGTCTCAGCGGCTCCCCCCGCAGTGCAGCAGCACGCAAGAGTGCGAAGGGTCGAGCGGGTACGTCCAGTCCTTTGCATAAAGAACATGCGCAACGCAGTTCTTTGGAACCCTGTGGCCGCTGCCGGCACAGGTGTGCGAAAGATGTCTCCGCACCCTGGGCTCTGTTGGTTGCGGGCAAGATGTGTTTCGGACTGCGAAAACTGTGGTGCAAGATGACAAGGCAACGTGCGTACACGTGAAACGTACCGTTCCCCACTGGCCACTGGGCCACCTCCAAGTGTGTCTCGCCACGCCTCTGCCTCGACCTCGACGGCCTCGACGACCTCTGAACACTCTCGACTGGGCTCCAGCATGGTCTCGACGGCCCAWKGTTCTTTACCGCTGCAAGGAATAGAAAGAAGCTCCCTACAGCCTCCACCTGTCGGGCCATTCCGAGCTCTGGCCAGCTGGGCAGGCTGCTGCCGAGAAGACGAGGTTGGCGCCGCAGTGCAAAGCATGCAAAGCACATTCGGCATGCAGCCATCAATGTTCGCACCAACCTCTTGTTATGTAAAGCACCAGCTTGCGACTCTACATTTGCCTGCGTGGAGAAGACCGAGCCGCGTTCGTTGAGCCGATCGACGCCGGCCAGACCGCCGCCGGTGACCAGGTGGGCTAGCGACATGCATGGCGGTGCTGATGCCTCACGGCACGTCTCCTGCACTCGCTGCACTGCAGCTGCCACACGCCACACGTGGGGCCCGGTCGTCCCCACTCAGCAGGGGCAGGCCAGTGCCGAGCGCGCTGAACATGGCGGACAGCGAGTGATCCGCGGCCAGCCAGCCGCAATGGCGAATGACCGGCGGCCGCATCGAAAGCCTGGACCCCGCGGGGCTGCCGACCATGCCGACAAGTGTGTCTGCTGCGCCGGCGCGCGCATTCCTTGAGACGGCCGGCGCGCGCATTCTTTGAGACGGCGAGGCTAGCTCGCACGAGCAGCACAGCTTGCTCTGCCGACTAGACACGGACGGCGTGTTTCACATAGTTCTTGTTGTCGACCACCTCCACATTTCGACACCTGTGGCAGCGGCGGCCGGAAGCTCACAGACAGTGTTGTTGCAGGTCGATCCGCAAGAACGCTCTGGGAGCAGTGCTGCATGTACGGCAATGGAATATGGCCCGCTGGACCAGCTCGCCCAGTAAAAACGTTCCCAGGTGGGGTGGGATTGCTGGGATGAGTGTGTGCCGCACGCCGCCGCCAGACCGCGGCTGCCGCGGGTTCGTCTGCAGCCTGCGGCGCGTCGGCGAGACTGCCAGCAGAGTATCGACACGGCACAGCAACAAAGAGCGCTAGAGCACCGCTCGGGGCGCAACCACCTTGGTACCAGGCACATGGAACGCCGTTTACAGCATGGCGGAGACTTTGTATCGTGGCACCGAACATGTACCAGCGGTTGCTGCGGTGCCATCAACGACCCAGAGTGCATGATGGACAAGTGCACTCGAGTGAGCTGCAGAGACATAAATATCGGCATGTCCAAGGCGCTGGTCTCTCTTCGTATCCCCCGCTGCATCGTCTCCTGCACGCACGCCTCCACCACCGGCTCTGACCCTCGGCCAGAATCCACCATGAAGGCCGTTGCCGTTATCCTCATCGCCGCCGGTACGTTGCCCCGCCCGTGAGCGTGCTCTCCGGCTGACACGCACAGCTGCCGCCGCCGCGGCACCTGCCCCTGCGCCGGCCCCTGCGCCGGCCCCTGCGCCGGCCAGCCTCCTCTCCCCCGCCCACTTCGCCAAGCGCGCGTCGACGAGCTGCGAGTCGCTCAGCGGCGGCCCCCTCTCCATGACCTGCACGACGACCTACTCTACCCGCGACTTTCCCAAGTGCGAAACGGCGTGCGCCTCGACCGTCCCGCTCCTCAACTGCCTGTCCAAGGACAAGGCGCAGCAGCAGGCCAACAGCACCGCCAGCGCCGCCAGCGCCGCCGCCGCGAACGGCCTGCTGCTCTCGGGCGGCGACGTCTCCGCGTGCCACCTCGACATGTGCCCCGCGCTCGGCGCGTACACGGCGTGCCTCGGCTGCCTCGCCGCGCACCTGCCGCCGGGCGCCGCGCTGCAGCGCGCCGTCGACGTCGTCAACGGGCAGGCGATGCCCGCGTGGGAGGCCGCGTGCAGGAACAGCGGCAGGCAGACGGGCGCGTGGCAGAACGTGACCGTCGCGCGCGCGGCGCGGTCCGCCGCTGCTGCCGGCAGCATCGCCGGCATGCGCCTTGCTGCGGCGGCCGCGGCGGTGGCTGTGGCCGCTGCCGCGCTCGCCTGATGCGTCTGCGAGAACACAGCTGCTTGTAGCCTGGTATTTGTAAATGTATCACACGTCCGTTGTAGGAATTGTGGACACGTTGCGCTGCGGTGCCGTGGTGGCCGCGGGGCCACATGTCTAGTGGGCAGGGCAGCTGACTGGCATGACTGCACATGGCATCTCCCCCCATGCGCAGGGAGCCTTGCCATGTATGCCACCTGCTGGGCACGCTGCCACACACATGTGCCGCCCACGCCACAAAGGTGTTCGTAGCTGCTATCAGATAGATACCCTCTGCCACAGCGGTCCAGATCAGTGCAGGAGGCCCGCCGCAGGGGGCAGAGCACGCACGCAGTCAGCAGTCAGCAGTCAGCAGCAAGCAGCAAGCAGCAAGCAGCAAGCGGCGGGCCAGTCCCGCGAGCGCATGCTCGCAACACACACATGCAACAAGCGTATCTGTACAACGGTACAGCGCCACCCCTGGTCCCTGGTGCGGGTTCTAGTCCTAGTCCTAGTCCTAGTCCACGACGCCGACCGCCATCGGCTCGCGCGCCGCGTCGAGCGCCTCGACGCCCTCCCAGAACTCGGCCGGCAGCTCGCCCAGGTCGTCGTACACTTCCTCCTCATGCTCGTCGTCAGACGCCTGCGAGTTGTGCGACTGCGACGCCTGCGACGGCGCCGCAAACTGGGACGACGACCACGCGGCGCCAAGCCGTTCCCGCTCCCGTGCGAGCGCGCGCCGCTCGGCGATCGCGGCGCGCAGCTTGAGGTCGCGGCGGCGTATCGCGGGCCCGAGATCGAGCGCGCGCAGGCTGCCCGCGAGCGTGTGCACGCCCGACGGCGTGATGATGTAGTCGAGCATCGCGGGCGGCGCCGCGTGCGAGAAGACGAGGTGCATCTGGCGCACGAGCGTCGGGCGCGTGCTGTCCACCTGCAGCCCGGTGCCCGCGTGTGCTTCCGGGGGCGTGCCGCTCGGGCTCGGGCTCGGGCTCGCGGTCGGGGTGCTGGTGCTGGTTCCGGCGGCGGCGGTGCGCGCGCGCTTGGCTGTGCGTTTCCCGGTCGTCACGTCGTGCACGGCCAGCAGGCGGCGGCGGCCGGTGCGCGCGAGCATGATGCGCGTGTTGACGGCGTTGGCCCACACGATGCCGAGCGCGGCCTCCTTGTGCACGCGCGGCGACGTGCCGGAAAAATGCGCCGCCTGTGTAGAGTACAGCATGGGCGGGAGCACGTCGTCGGCCGCCGCGTACTGCGACGCCGGCAGCTGGCTGCCGGGGACCTGCGTCGCGGCTGCGGCTGCGGCCTGGGAGGCAGCAGCAGCAGCAGCAGCAGCAGGCTCGGGGCCGAAGACGTCCTTGACCTGGTTGACGACGACGACGGCGAGGTCGTACGCGGCCGCGAGCGCCTTGAGGCGGTCGGCGACGGTGCAGATGTGGCGCGAGCGCTGCGTGAGGCCGGCCGACGAGCGCTCCGTGTCGCCGCGCAGCAGCGCCGTGATCGAGTCGATAATGACGAGCCGCACCGGGACAGCAGCGCGCTCGAGCATCGGCGGGATGACAAACGCGAGCGCGTGCTCGAGCGCCTCAATGTCCGCTACGCGCGTCGTGTGGATGTTGTCCAGCAGCTGCGGGACCGGCGGCCCGCCGTGCCGCGCGCGCAGGACGTGCGCGAGCTCCACAAGACGGTTCGTCTCGAGGATGCGCTCGCTCGAGACGACGATCGTGGCGCCGGGGCTCGACGACAGCGCCGGGTGCTGCGCCGCGAGCGCGAGCAGGAGCGTCAGGTGCGACTTGCCCGCGGCGCTCTCGCCGACGAGCTCCGTGATGGCGCCGCACCGCACGCCGCCGCCCAGCAGCGCGTCGATGCCGGCGTCACCCGTCTTGATCGTGTTTGTCCGCGGCGGCGGCGGCGGCGGCGGCGGCGGCGGCGGCGGCGGACGTGAAGCGGCAGCGGAAGGGGATGCGCAAGTGGAGGCGCAGCCGGAGGAAGACGAGGGAGAGGGAGAGGAGAGCAGCACGGCCTGCGGCGCGATCGACGCCGCGACAGCCTTGATGAGCGCCGCCGGCTCGACCGCGTCGTTCGCGCCGCCCCGGATCCTGCGCCGCATGTCGAGCGGCGCAGCGAGCAGCACCTCGGCCGCGGTAGAGTATCCACCTGCGGATGTCAGTATTTGCAGCAGGCTTCCGCAGGCCCCCGCCCACACTGCACGCACCTCGCCGGCACGCGGCGACGTGCTTGGCGTCGATACCGAGCGTGTCTACATGGAACGAGGCAAAGGACATGGCGCTCTAGCTCATGGTGGCCGCGGGGATGCTTGCGGGCGTGCGGAGGCGGCGTCGCGCGGCGCGAGGCGGCTGAGGGCGCGGCGGTGTGCTTTGGGGGCGGGGAGGCTCTGCCGGCGTCGGGCGTCAGACGTGCAGCAGAGCGAGTTGTATGCGGGGATGAAGAGAAGAGTCGCGAGGGGACCAAGGAGAGGAGCAAGACGGGTGCAAGGGTGGATGGAAGAGTAGATCGAAATGTGGAGGCTGCGGGCGGCGGCGAAAACACGCGCGTCCAGTTCTGCCAGTCGGGTCCGGGTGACGCGACTGGACGCGTTGGTGGCACTTTCCCTGCCATCCTACATTCTCTCCTTTGCATGCTGGCCGAGTAGTCCGCTGGCCCGTTGTCCGCTTGCACATGTCCTGTGCGCTTCTCCCTGCTGAAGCGTGCATCGTCTGGTGCATAGTCTGCCGGCCATACTCCCATCGATGCATATTCCCGCAGCGCTGCTTACTGCTGCCGCCCGCAGTGCCACCTGCTCGCAACAGGTCGTGTCGCAGTGCCCCTTAACCACCCCTGCTTCCCACTTGTCGCCCGCCAGTGCAGCAGATTGGTGCCGGTTGAACAGGCTTTCATTGATTGATTTAACTACTACTGCTACTACTACTTTACTTTTGCGGTGGTTCCTAACACCTGCCTATAATTTCAATCGCCTTCTTTTCAACAACGTGGCTGTGTGGTACACAAACGAGGGGTATCAGGATGATGGAATTGTGGAGGGTTGGAGGCTGTTGAAACCCTATAATGCAATAATGATGGATGGTTTTTTAATGTGTTACAGTCTGTTGGAAGAGTAACAACTTAGAGGTTCTCGCGGGCCCACTTGGCGGCGGCGACGAGGTTGGCGAGCGACTCCTCAGTCTCCTTCCAGGCACGGGTCTTGAGACCGCAGTCGGGGTTGACGACAAGGAGGTCCGAGGGGATGACCTTGGCAAAGGCGACGAGGCGGTCCTTGATCTCCTGCTCAGAGGGGACACGGGGCGAGTGGATGTCGTAGACACCGGGGCCAATCTCGTTAGAGTAGCCGTGCGAGGCAAAGACGTCAAGGAGCTTGAGGTCGGCCTTGGAGGCCTCGATCGAGATGACGTCGGCGTCGAGGCGCTGGATGTGGGGGAAGATGTCTCCAAAGTCCGAGTAGCAGAAGTGCGAGTGGACCTGGGTGTCGTTCTCGACGCCCGAGGTGGAGAGACGGAACGAGTCAACGGCCCAGGTGAGGTAGTTGTCCCAGTCCTCGCGACGGAGGGGGAGACCCTCACGGATAGCGGGCTCGTCGACCTGGATGGCGCGGATGCCAGCGTTGGCAAGGTCGACGACCTCGTCGCGGAGGGCGAGGGCGAGCTGCTTGGACTGGACCTCCTTGGAGACGTCGGCACGGGGGAACGACCAGTTGAGGATGGTGACGGGGCCGGTAAGCATGCCCTTCATGGGGAGCTTGGTGACCGACTGGGCGTAAGCCGACCAGCGGACGGTCATGGGGGCGGGGCGCGAGACGTCCGAGACAACAATGGGGGGACGAACGTAGCGCGAGCCGTAAGACTGAACCCAACCAAGCTGGGTGAAGATGAAGCCGTTGAGCTGCTCGCCAAAGTACTGGACCATGTCGTTACGCTCGGGCTCGCCGTGGACGAGAAGGTCGAGGCCGAGCTTCTCCTGGATGGCGACGACCGACTTGATCTCGTCCTCCATGGCAGTCTCGTACTGCTCCTTGGTGAGCTCACCCTTGCCAAACTTGGCACGGGCGACACGGATCTCCTTGGTCTGGGGGAACGAGCCAATGGTGGTGGTGGGGAACTTGGGGAGGTTGAGGTGCTTCTTCTGGGCCTCGCGACGGACGGGGAAGGGGTCCTTGCGCTTGAGGTCCTCGGGCTTGATGGCGGCGACGCGGTCACGGACGGCAGAGTCCGAGGTGCGCTCAAACTCGCGACGAGCGGCAATGTCCTTCTCGTTCTGGGCGAAAGCGGCAGTCTCCTCGCCGTTGAGGGCAGAGGCAAGAGTGGCGACCTCCTCGGCCTTCTCCTGGGCAAAGGAGAGCCACGAGAGCTGCTCGGGGGTGAGCTTGGTCTCGACCTTGATGGTGAGGGGGGTGTGGAGGAGCGACGACGAGGTCGAGACGACGACGCGGTCGGCACCGAGCTCGGCAATGGCCTTGTCGGCAAGAGCCTTGGAGGCCTTGAGGTCGTTCTTCCAAATGTTACGGCCCGAAACGAGACCAAGCTCAATAGCAATCTTGGTGGGCTTGAGGGCGGCGAGGACAGCGTCGAGCTGCTTGGGCTCGCGGTCGAGGTCGACGTGGAGGGCGGCAATGGGGAGCTCGGCAAGGAACTCGATCGACTTGCCGACACGGCCGTAGGCGGTGGTGAGGGTGATGGGGAGACCGACCTTGGCGAGCTCGGCGTAGGTCTTCTTGTAGAGGTCACCAAGGGCCTCTCCGGCGTCGGTAACAAGGATGGGCTCGTCGAGCTGGACGGACTGGGCGCCGGCGGCCTTGAGCGACTCGAGAATCTCGACGTAGACGGGGGTGAGCTTGTCAAGGAGGTCGAGGGGCTTGAACTCGGCGGGGGCGTCGCGCGACTTGCGGACGAGCGAAAGGTAGGTGATGGGACCGAAGAGGACGGGGCGGGTCTCGATGCCGAGGTCCTTGGCCTCGTTGTACTCCTCGAGAACCTGGTTGCGGGCAACCTTGAACTCGGTGGTGGGGGCGTGGTCGACCTTGACGACGTGGTAGTTGGAGTCGAAGAACTTGCCCATCTCGTTGGCGGCAACGTCAATGCCCTTGGCGCGGTCCTGGTGACCACGGCCCATGGCAAAGTAGGTGTCGAGGGGCGAGAGGTTCTGCTTGGTGAAGCGCTCGGGGACGACGCCAAAGTTGAACGAGTGGTCAAGGAGGTGGTCGTAGAGCGAGAAGCTACCAGACGAGATAATGTCGACACCGGAGGCCTTCTGGGTCTCCCACGAGTCCTTGCGGACCGCCTTGGCAGCGGCCTGAAGCTCCTCCTCGGAGATCTTGCCGGCCCAGTAGCCCTCAATGGCCTGCAAGAGTTAGCATGTGGAGGCAGGGTGAGGGAGACAGGGGCGGATGTGGGGGAATGGTGTGGGGCCGGGGGACCCCGACCCCGCTTCTTCCGCCATTCCTGCCGAGTCCGACGACGCGATGCTTACCTTCTTCGAAGCGCGACCGGTACCAACCCTCGGGTATCCGAGCACTTGATGGTGGTAACGGGTTCAGAGGTGGGAGGGAGCAGAGAAAGATGGTCGAGTTTTGCAAGTGGGGGAGGCAGTGTCAGGATCCATTGACGAAGCGCAGACCAGTTACCGCAGCTCTGGGGAGCTCTGGGTGTTACTCACCGGCAGACTTGATAGACATTTTTCTTTGAGAGAGAGAGTTGTAGGAGAATGGAGGATGGTGGAGAAAGAGAAAAGTCGGAGGGGGGGTATGGGTTTTAAAGGTGTTGGCGTGGAGCGTGGAGGGGTGCCCGGCTGGCTGGGTGGGAAGGGAAGCGCTAGTGGGGTGGGTGACGGGGCATGACGGGGCTCTGTAATCTGACTGGACAGGGAAGACAGCAGCAGCCTGGCTGGCAGGCAGCACATCATTCTGCAGCTAATCGTCAGAGGGCACGCCATCCATATTCCATTCCACCACTGCCACTGCAGGAAAATCAAGGGCCCTCCACCACCCAGGGAAATCATTTGCCCCCTGGATCCAATAGCCAATTAGCGGGATCAAATCTGCATTACCCCGCCCGATTCAGAAATCCTAATCCTGCGGCCCAACTTTGTTTTTTTGGTCACTCGCAACTTTTTTTTACTTTTCGGAAGAGTTTGGCTGGGCTTCAAGACGTCACCGCTGCAATCAGGGGTGGGTGGTCTCTCCAGGCAGCAGCAATCGACCGCGACCAGCCAGGCCAGAGAGCAATCGTGCCATCAGAAACGTGTTTTTGCAAGCTGATCCCAATCTCCCCCACAAACCATTTCCAACTTTTTTTCCCATTTTCTGTGTCTTGCTACAGGCTTCCACCCCCATCGCGTCATTACGCTAGCTCCACTGCCGGATAATTCCAAACAGCCCACCCGTCGCTGCTGCTGCTACCACCCGATAGCACGAGCTCGTAGCCAGGGCCTGCCTGCCAGCGCTGTCGCTGTCGCTGTCGCCATGCAGCTCGTGCTCACTCCCGGCCGACTGTCATAATAATAGTCGAATCGGCTGGATCTTGGGCCTACTGCACGCACTGCTGAGGGTGACGCCTAGATGGTGTGCCCAGTGGGTGGGTGCGAGGCAGGCGAAACGTGCTATCAGTGAGTGAGTGATCAGTGACAGCCTGGCGCCTGGCACTCGAATGCATCAATCGCAGCAGCTCCTTCTGGGCGGTTCCACGCGACGCATGGGCCGCGTCGCGTCGATGCCACGATGAGACGGTAGCCGATGAGACACCAGACACCAGACACCAGCCACCCACAGCCCGCCACGCCCGTCCTGCAGACCGCCCGAGTGGGTCGCCGGATCATTCACTGGCTCGCTGCTCGCGCTGCGCGGCCTCCGCACCACGCACAAAGTGGGACAGACGTGGCATGCCGTATCGTCTGTCTGACCTGATACGCCGTCGCGCCCTCGGCACGGCACGGCACGAGGCATGCGGCATGTATGTACATACATACGTCAGTCCCGCCCGCGCCTTGGAGCCCAGCTGCGACAGCCTCCGCCTCCTCGCTGCCACACGCCAACGCCAGAGGACGCCGATCTGGAGGAGCACCTCGGCGACCACCGCCCGCTCGCACCGATCAGCGGGCGCGGCGCGCGCACGTCATTCCCAGATTCCCAGATTCCCAGATTCCCAGATCAGATTGCGCGCATCTGCGTCTGTGCAGCCTGCCAGCCCCGGTGATCACCACCACACGCGCCGTCACGTTGCTGGCCCGGGTTCGCCGTTCGCCGATAACAGATGTGTCTGCGGATAGAGCAGTGACGTGACTCGTTTCCCCGCAGCCAACCCCGGCCACCCAGCCAGCCAGCCAGCCACGCATGGAATGATAATTCGGACTCTGGCGAGCCCTTGAGCGGCAATGGCGGGACCAGGGGCCCAGGGCCGCTCAGGAGCGCAGGCGGATCTTCATCTCCGTCGCCCTCGCCCGTCCGTCTGCTGCACTCGGCAGTTGCAAGCAGGGTGGCCGCCGCCACTCCCTGCGTTGCTCCCTGGCTCTGCGGAGCAGCTCAAAGCTCGTGCTCCCTGCGCGGCGGCGTGCTCGGTGTGGTGCGCGCTCCGAATCCGGACCCCGCCGTATCAAATACCGCACCGTGCACCGTGCTCGAGTCGTGCCATGCCATGCATCCGAGTCGGCCAGCAGCACCAGGCACGCACGATGCAGAGCGAGTCCGCCCGCTGCCTCAGACGCCGAGTCGGGTCCCGCCGGGCCTCGGGCCTCGGGCCTCGGGTCGGCTCATGCGTGGACTGGACCTGCGTGCGTGCGTGCGTGCTGGGGCTGGCGCGTGCCCATGCCCGTGCGGTTATCCTTGGCCCAGTCTGTCGCCACCGGGACGTGTCCGTCTCCGTACCCACACGGCGGCGCGCAGACCGGCCGCTGTGATCTTCCGAGACGAGAACGTGGCGCGGCCTGCACGTTGCATGTTGCATGTTGCACAATCGCATGTTGCACGTTGGTCCCGATACATCCATCACACGTTTGTGTGCATCGCCCATCGTCGCTCGCGGTCGGTCCGTGGCGCCCCCACTCAACCACTCGTCGCCCGCCGGTGGACAGTCGAGAAACGATCGCAGCCCTAATACGCACCCCAATAGCGGGATCAAACACTCCAGCTGGCCACTAGTGGATTCTGCAATGTCCGCCCTTGCCTCTGCAGGCAGATCACGTGCGCCTCCACTTTTGACCTCGGGCACTTGTGGCACTCTGCAGTTGGCGGCAGACGCGGTGGCGACGGTGCGTGCAGGCAGTGTGGCACAGGACACGTCTCTCCGGTGGCTCCCCTCGCTTTCTTCCGCGTCTTCTGGCGCCCTTCTGCGGCCTGTGAGCAGTTTGCGCCCGCCCTGTTCCCGGCGCGCTCGGTGTACGCGGCAGACGGCTACGAGGCGGAGCACGCTAGAGTCGCTGGCCCGCCTGCCGGTCGCTGGCCCCTTCTCAGCTCGACTGGCCGCCAGTTTCCTGTACCTCTGACAGCGAGCTCCCGGTCCTGTTCAACAGAGCGCAGATAAAGTCGCAGTTGGTCGCCTGCCCACCGCGCTCCCGATCTACGCCGCTCCCGGGCGCCCGGGAGTCTTGCCCCGACGCCCGCAGTCCCCATCCCACGCGCCCTTGATTCTGCCGCCCGCGGCGGTGATCGCCGCGTGGGTGGCACCACCCTTCGTTGCCACCTGCGGCTCGTGCGGCTGCTGGAACGCCGTATCTCGTTCGAGGCCCGTCTTGTCGTACACGCCGCCGCAGACTCGAGCCTCTAAGGGGAGGATCCGACCGTAGACTTTCTGCATCGTACATATCACGACTAACTACCTTTTTTTTTTTTTTTTTTCTCTCTCTTTTTTTTCCTTGAAGCGACTGCCAGTCCTCCAATGTGGCACTCAACCAGCCAACCACCGACTGTCGTTTCACACGGTATGCACTCTGCAATGGGTCTGCCGACGACTCGCTGTGCATGCTCGCTCGTCGCGAATCAGCCGCCAATGTGTGCAGGCCTGCACCGTGAACGCGGCCCAGGGCTGCGGTCCCCGGCGCACCATCGTTGCAGAGAGCCACCACTGCACCCTCACCCAGCGACCGGGCAAAGGCAAAGGAAACGGCGAGCTGTATTGGGCGCTCTCGCAGCAACTGCAGGCGGCCCATCAACGCTTGGGGCAAGGATCTCCGAGGTCCCGTCCACTGCCGGGACTGCCACAGCAAGCTGTTCCAGTACCGGGAACTGTTCTCAAGATTGCAGACGATGGCGGACGCAGTCTCCAGCCGCGCTGCTGACTCGGGCATCTTGAACGGCCCGGCGTGCATGCTTTGCAGAGACCCCGGCAGCCCTCTCACGGCTGCCGTCCTGTGGGCGAAGCCAGTAAGGATCTGTGCTCGTGCAAGTAAAAGAGCACCGGCGTCGCCAACTGGCTGACCAATATAGGCGACTGGACCTGCACCATTGTACTGTAAGAACGATACCGATCGGTGGCGCCCCTCACCGTGCGCCACCGGCCCAAAGACCTGCCATTCTTGCTATCGCACGCGGTAGCCGCCACTTTGTAACTCTCTCCACTATGGTACCTGCCGTCTACAACGACATTGAGCACGCTGTCATCGTGTCCTCCAAACAATGCCCGCGCGCTTCTACGTCGCAGATCCCCTCTCGGGCCCTGGTGGGCAGTTTGTACGTCACTGTAAGATTGATCGACCGGGGATGGGTGTGATGCTACCGCGATTCCACCTGGCGACCTGGCACCCGCAGCCAGGCATCACACATCTGACAGGCTCGTACCAGTACGGTGTACGTTTGGACCAGTCTCTGCAGAGTAGCGACATTGCATGGACCATGCCCGGAGGTGTGTAGGGCGTAGACACCGATTAGCCGTGTGACAAGTGTGAAAGTCTGGTGGCAGTGTTCATGCCGTGGTGTAGCTTTGGGACCTTCCAGTTCGATGAAGTCCAGCGCGGCACCGCACTGTATCTGCCTTATTTACTATCATCGTTATCCTCTTCTCTCAACAACGGGATCCTCGCCCCTCAAACATCCCCCGCACGCAGCATTCTCCCTCTCTTCCCTCAATGCATTGCTTCGGGTCGCTACACGTGCGCGTTGATGCTGTCAGTGGCTGTCTCCCAGACATCCAAGGAGCAGCCTTCTCCAGAGGCGACAAGTGGCTTCCCCGCTGCGGCCAGCGTGGACATTCGCAGGGGCCATGGAGATAGCCAGGACACGGCTCGGCTGCCCGCCTGATATCTGGACTCGAGGGACGACCTCAGAACATGACGCGTGGGGTATGAGGCAAAAAGGGCGAAGCCCTGTTCCCCCTAGCCGACTTGAACGACTGACCTCGACATTACTAGTGTCGCGCTCTACCACTGAGCTAAGAGGGACGATGAAAACCGTCCCCCGGCCCTGAGAGCAGAGTCCTCAGGTGAGGGCAGCAGGATTGGGCAGACAGAGAGCCATGGCTGCAAGGGTATCGCCAGACTGAGCAGTGGAGAGGGGCGGCAGGTGGCTCTGCTTTCATACAAATACACAGAGTACATCTCTACGTCTAACCGTCTACTCCTCCTTGGCCCGCTTGCGCGCCTCGGCCTCTTCCTCACGCGCACGCTTACGCGCCAGCGCGCGCTCGCGGGCCTCGTTACGCTTCTGCTGCGCCTCGCCGTCGTCGCCGTCCCTCCTCCTGCGAGCTGCCTCCTCCTCCTCGGCCGCGCGCGCGGCTGCGGCTGCTCGCTTCTTCTCTTCCTCCTCGCGCACCTGGTCCGCGAGGCGTTTCCGCTCGCGCGCCATGCGCTCAGAGTAGCTCGCGGCCGAGCCGACCGCGCGCGAGACGTACGGCTTGTCGGCGTCCTCCCTCTCCCTCGCCTGCAGAAGCGACGCGGGCATGGCTGGACCCGGCTTGCGCACAATGTTGAGGCCCGCCTTGAGCAGACTGCGCTTGTCGACCAGCTCGCCCTCGTCGTTGACCTCCATCTCCTTGCCGGTCTCGGCGTTGATGGCCGTGCTGCCCGCGGCAAGCTTGCGGCTCTCGCGCGCCAGGGACGGGTCGTACTCTTCCTCGTCGTCAAACGTCGGCCGCTTGATAGCCAGCGAGGGGCCCTTTGATGTCGTGGCCGCGACGGCCGCCGCGTGCTTGGCCGACTGGTCGTCGAGCATCGACTTGTACATGCCGCTGAGTCCCGGCCCCTTGTTGCTCTTCCGCAGCTCCTCTGCACAGTCAGCGCGGTCGTTGCAGCTGCACTCACCCTCGCGCTTGCGCTCCTCCTCCTCCGCCTGCCGCACCTCCTCTATCTGCTTGCGGTACGCCTCGGTGACAAACTTGTCCTTGTCCGCAAACTCGTCGCCCTCCTTTTCGCGCTCGTGCTGGAGCATCTTCTCCTCGGCGCGCAGTCGGTCGAGCTTGCGCGTCTGCGCCGCGGCCAAAAAGCTCTCGATGTATTTCGGCTTCTTGTCCGCATTCGCCTCCTTGCGCGCCTCCTCGAGCTGCCGCTCCGCCGCCTTCATCCCGTCGTACACGCCGTCATAGTCGAACACGCTCTGGTCAATCTTGAGCGCGTCCTCTTGCGCTTTCCGCTCGGCGCGCGAGAGCAGGTTGGTCGGCTTGCGGTTGGCGGCTGTCGTGGGGGCCGAGAGGCGCGGGGGAGGGGCAGCGGGCCCGTCGTTGTCGTCGTCGTCGCCAAAGATGTTGCCGGAGGGTTTTGACGGCTTGGCGGCAGCCTTGGGAGCCGCAACCGGCTTGCCCGCGCCGGCCTTGGCCTTGGCCATCAGCAGCTCCATGTTCGACATGCCCGCGGCGGGAGCAGCTGCCTCGGGCTTGCTCGATGTCGCGGCGGGCTTTCCGCCAAAGGAGAAGGAGATTTTGCCGCTCATGGTGTATGGTCGGTGGGGGCAATGTGATGGCAGACGATGAGGTTGTTGACCTGGGCGATTCACACCTTTGGGTGGCAAAGTCGGCATTCGTGGCAGGCCTAGTGGATTCATTTAGGCGTGCGCCCGGCTTGCGGCGTTAATCGAATCCACCCACGGCACGGACAGGAGGGGTACTAATATCGACGACAAGCGAGGCACCACCACCGAAAATGTACTAATGCGCCTTCCGTCGCAAAACCGGACATGGGCTCTGGCTCCAGCGATGCATGCAGGACACTCGAGACGCTGACCAAGCTGAGTGCGATGCGCCCACCAACCCGCGCGTCGCTTTCGCGTCGACGCCGACGAGCGTGGGCACTGGGCGGGCGCCGGGCATGGCCGTGGCCGACGGCCACAACCCTTTGTGGGGTGGGGTCCCCGGGTGGGTGGTGCTGGCGCGAAGGTTGCAATGCAATGAGGTATATACCAGCCTCGAAACTGTCTTCTTTTCTTGTCTCCTTTCGTCTCTTCCGCGACTAGCCCATCCACAGCACTACCCCACCATGGCCCCCTTCCAGCTCCCCGAGGCATTCCCCGTCACTGGCGTCGGAATCGTCGCCCTCCTCTTCCTCAACGTGAGCTTCTGTCCCGGCGCTGCAGACACCTCGGCGTCGTGTCCGCTGCAGAACACGCACACTAACTGCCAGGTCTTCCAGATCCTCAAGGTCTCGAAGCACCGCAAGCTCTCTGGAGGTAGGTTCCTCGTTTATTGCTCACCTAACTTGCAGTCAAGTACCCCAACCTCTATGCGTCCGACGCCGAGGCCCTCGCCGACCCCAAGAAGATGCAGTTCAACTGTGTCCAGCGCGCCCACGCCAACACCCTCGAGAACGTCCCCTACATCCTCTCGCTCTTCGGCTACTTCTGTGAGTCAAGCGAGGTGTCGTTTGGTCCGAGCTCCTACTGACCACAGCCCTCTTCCACCCCAAGGTCGCCACTGGTGCCCTCCTCGCCTGGGTCACCGGCCGCTTCTTCTACACTGTATGTCTGCTGCACTGCCCTTAAGGACTCGAGCTGACTCTGGCAGGCCAACTACGGATCGGGCCAGCCCGCCGCTCGCGTAAGTCACCAGATCAGCAGAGCACAAGAGTACAGCAGCGCGACGAGGACGACAGCGACAGCGGCAGCGGCCCTCGCTGAGACATTCCTTCGGAGACATCCTCCGTGCTCTGCACTCGCTCTCCGCACGCGAACAGGTAGCTGCCTCTGCCGCTACAGTGACTCTGACACGGTCTTGATGCTAACCCCCAGAACAACGGCCTCGCCCTTGTCGCCTACCCCGGCCTCTTCACCCTCATTGGCGGCGCCATCTACGTTGCCGCCACCGAGGCCCCCCAGTACCTCAAGCTCTAAGCGCGAGGCACTGCGGACCGGGGGCACACAGACACGCACCGTCGTGCCATGCAGCCCCCGTGCACACAAAAGTCGATGCCAGATGGATGCAGTTATATCAGTGCTATCGGAGTCAGAGAGGGAGCGCGATCTGGGACCGGAGCCGCACTGATACGCAGCGGTGACTAACTCCTGACACACAACATGGACGATGGTGCAAGCCCACAGATCACAGACCACAGGCTCACACCCTTCACCACCAAAGCGCGTGCGCTCGCCGTCGCGCGCGCGATGCAGCTCCAGGCGCTCAGTAAGGTGCAGTGACCATCACGGCGCATACGGCACACGTCAGCACGAGGGCCAATCAGGAGCGCTGCCAACTGCAGTTCGCCATTGGCCGGGGTCCCTTGCGCGCAGCTGCAGAATCTGGGGATGTGTGGAGGCTGGATGGGACGGCGAGGAACGGGGGTCAGGGGGCCTCAGCGCCGCTGTCTCCTCCCTCCCACCTTCGCCTTCCTCCCATCTTCGACCTGTCCTCCTTGTCCTCCTCCCGCTTCCAGCCCAGCCGCGGAACGAGGACCCTTCCTGAGACCCGACCCGACGTGGCAGCTCCTGTCAAACGCTAGCGCTCCTCTTCCCTCTGTCCCAGAGTGCCAGGAACCGCAGCAGGACCCCGACATCGCCGTCGTCGCGCCGCGGGCCGCGCGACGGAGGACTGGACATCCGGTCGCGTGGCCAAATGGTACGGCGTCTGACTACGATCGAGTAATCAGGAGATCGCGGGTTCGATCCCCGTCGTGGCCTTTTTGGCATCTCTCTGCGGTCCCAAGCGTGCCCCAGCGGCTGAGAAGGACGCTGGGGGCGGAGAGGAGCTTGGAGAGCACAAGGGGCCGATCGGCGGCGACGCGGCGAGGCTGCCCGACATTGACATGCCACTCCTCCGACTGCTGCTGGAGCTGGGTCCAGGCAGAAGCGCCGGAGGTAGAGTGGGCGGGCGCTGGGGACCTTGCTGCCTTGCTTCGGCTTCTGGGCGATTCAAAGCACGCCGCGGACGGCCGCAACCGCCGCGACGGCGCCGTTCTCGATCTGAACAGCAACATCGTTGGTGAAACGGTATCATGCGTCGTTGCCATCGACGCGGCAGGGGTTCGACTCCCTTACGATGTAGCTCTCTCTCCTGTTATCAGAAGAGTACGACCTTTTTGGAAGCTGCCAGGTGGTTGGGATGTCCACAAAGGTCAGCGGTGGTGAGGGAGGGACGCTTATCAGGTGTTGCTGTGCTGTGGTACGAGTGCAGGCTTGGGGCGTCAGCAAGGCGAGAGTGTCCGTGTTAGCATTATCAGAGCTCCGCTGTAGTCTGGTAATGAAAGAAGGGATGGAGAACAGAGCGATGATGGAAATGGAATGGGTTGATGAATGAGATTACAGATCCGGGGGTCGGGTGGTTCGGTCTTCGGACATGGAGCCAACAACATACCCGGAGCCGACCTGTCCGCTGCTCACAGCCAGGAACATTCCATACGCACCCAACAACGTGAGCGCCCGCTGCACAAGCACTCAAGCATGCGGCGTGTAGGCTCCGATGGTCGCAGAAGGGGGCCTGATAGCGCGTTGGCAACTGCAGAGGGCCAGTGGTGGCCACCACAAATCACGCCAGCCAGCCCCCGCACGCACGTCAGTCACGGCGCGTCCGCGTCCCTGCCCAGTCGTCAATCTCGGCAACAGCCGGCCTCTTTCCGCCCTCCACCTTGCCATTACCCACTTTCCACCTACAACCTCGTCTTGCAACTTTCAACTAAACCAACAACCCACAATGCCCAAGCGCGTGCTGGTTACTGGCGGCTCGGGCCTCGTGGGCTCCGCGGTGCGCTACGTCATCGAGAACGAGAGCGGACGCTTCGGCGGCAGCGACGGCGAGGAATGGGTGTTTGTCCGCAGCTCCGAGTGCGACCTGCGGTGAGTGCCCGTCAGCTGCGTACTTTACTAGAGCTGACACCCGGCGGCAGCGACTACGAGGCCACCAAGCAGCTCTTCCTGAAGCACAAGCCCGACTACGTCTTGCACCTCGCTGCGAAGGGTGAGTGTCAGCTTGGAACCCCCTTCGTGCACGTCGAGCTGACATGCCATCAGTCGGCGGCCTGTTCGCCAACATGGCCGAGCCGGYSWCGTTCATGAACGACAACCTCGCCATGAACGACTCGGTCCTCCGCAACGCGCACGAGCTCGGCGTCAAGAAGGTCGTCTCGTGCCTCTCGACGTGTATCTTCCCCGACAAGGTGAGTGAGTCGACGGCACCGTCTCGCCGTCGTCTCCGTTGCCAGAACACCAGCTGCATGTCGTCTTCTCGCAGCTGGGGACCCGGGGAGAGACACACTGATACTGACCGTACACTGATACTGACGGCAGGTCGAGTACCCGCTCACCGAGGCCAAGATCCACCTCGGCCCCCCGCACAACTCGAACTTTGGCTACGCGTACGCGAAGCGCATGGTCGACGTGCAGAACCGGTGCGTCCCGGCCCGCGCCGGCAGCGGCTTCGTCCCAGTTAGCATGCAGACTTCGATGACTAACTGGCCTCAGCGCGTACCACCAGCAGCACGGCAGCATGTTCACCTCGGTCATCCCCACCAGTGCGTCAGCCCACTCCTCTCCTGCTTCATCCTTCCTCGGCACACCAAGCAGGGCAGCACTGACCAGCAGACGTCTTTGGCCCACACGACAACTACAACCTGCAGTCGGCGCACGTCATCCCCGCGCTCATCCACAAGTGCTACAACGCCAAGCAGGCGGGCACGCCGCTGACCGTCGGCGGCAGCGGCAAGCCGCTCCGCCAGTTCATCTACTCGCGCGACCTCGCGCGCCTCATGGTGTGGGCGGTGCGCGAGTACGAGGACGTCGAGCCGCTGATTCTGAGCCGTGAGTAGTAGACAGTGCTGCGCGAGTCCAGGCCAGGGTGCTGGTGCCGGGCCGAGCGCGCCGGCTCGCAACTGCGCACATGCCATGCCCACTGCAGCACTTGCGCCACTGCTCGAGGAGCTGCAGAGCCCTGTACCTATCAAGCTCACACTGACGCGCAGCGCCCGCCGACGAGGAACTCTCCATCGCGACCGTCGCCGAGACGATTGCGCGCTCGCTCGGCCACGCGCAGCTGCAGTGGGACCCGACCCTCCCCGACGGCCAGTTCCGCAAGCCGGCGTCCAACGAGAAGCTCGCGGCCCTGCTCCCCGACTTCAAGTACACGCCGTTCGAGGACGCGCTGCGCGAGAGCTGCGAGTGGTTTGTCGACAACTACGCGGCCGCGCGCCGCTAGACTAGACATGTTGCGCTAGATGTTATGCTAGACACGCTGCTAGACATGATGCCAGATCTCATCTGCTCTGCGCAAGACCGCGTCGCTAGATCATGCTACATGCACTGCATTCGAGAAACCGCATGGGGTCTGCGCTGCGCTCGCTGCCAGCCAGGCGCTAGCTACGCATGTGGGCTAGCTGCCGCCGGCAATGGCGGCTGGGCTGGCCGGAGCGGCGCGGGGGCCGCCCAGGCGCGAGGCGCGTGTCGTGTGTGTATCTATGTAACTCAACAAACTACTATGGAAACTCTCCTCGTGCTCTCTTCTCCTGCAGCCTAGTTCTTTCCCTTCTTTCCCTTCTTCTTGTTCTTCTTCTTGGCACCGCCGGCGGCGGCGGCAGGCTTCGCGGCGTCGGCGTCCGACTCGGCGGGCGTGGCGGCTTCAGAGTCGGCGGGCGTCTCAGAGTCGGCGGGCGTCTCAGAGTCGGCGGGCGTCTCAGAGTCGGCGGGCGTCGCAGAGTCGGCGGGCGTGTCCGCGAGCATGTCGACGTCGTCGACGTCCTCGGCGGCAACCTCCTCCGTAGCGGCGGGCTTGACCTCCTCCTCCTCGACCTTGGGCTCCTTGACCTCCTCGACCTTCTTGTCCTCGACCTTTGCGGGGGCGGCCTCCTTGACCTCGACCTCCTTGACCTCCTTGACCTCCTCGGGCTTCTTGACCTCGACCTCGGCCGCCTTGACGTCATCGAGCTTGACCTCGTCGAGCTTGACGGCGGCAACCTTGTCCGCGACCTCAGTGACCTTGTCTTCAGCATCTCCCTTCACCTTCTTTCCAGCGGCTCCCTCACCCTCCGACGCAGTTGTGGCATAGGGGTTGACGTCGGGCTTGCTCTCAGTCTTGACAGGCACGGGCGGCGCATCCTTGGCGGGGAGGCTGGGCGCCGAGGCCGAGGCCGAGGTGCCGAGGTTGTCGACGGCGTCGCGGGCCTGGTTGCCAATGGCGGCACCGGCCGCGACGGCGGCGGCGCCGATACCCTGGGCGGCGATGCTGGCCTGGGTCCACGAGTGCGAGGCCAGGGCGCGGAACTCGGCGGTCGGCGAGGCGCTCTTGTTGGGCATGGCCTGCGGCGAGGCCTTGGGGGGCGGTGCGGGACCCAGGGTCGAGTGCACACCAGCGGCAGGCGCAGCAACCGAAGTAGGGAGGCCAGGCTCGTCGGCCTTGCGGCCGCCAAAGATCTTGGAGACGCCCCACATAAAGTTGCTGCTGATCGTCTCGCCCCAGGTCGCCTTCGGGGCCGTGTCGACCTGGCCGAGCTCGTTCTCGTCGTCGACAAACAGGGTGCGGTCCTCCCAGAGACCAAACGCCTTGAGCTCGGCCTGGAGCGACTTGTACGCGTGCTCGGTCATCTCCCACTCGTCCGGGTTGCGGCTGCAGTGTCAGTTTCAGCCTCGGTTTTGGTGCTCATTTCGATCAAACGTCCTTGTTTTTGTTCTGGTTTTCGTTGGGGCTGAGACCGACACCGATGACGTCGGTCGCCTGCTTGTACTCACGAGTCGCGGAAGTCGATGCGCACCTGGCCGACGGGGCGGCCGTCAGAGAGCGGCGCGGGGGTGAAGACGAGGCTGGGGTGCTCGGCCTTGGAGTTGGTGCGCTGGACGGGCGCGTTCTTGGTGAGGACAAACGTGGAGGTGCCGACGGTGACGGTGATAACATCGGCGGGGCGGGTGGGGGGCTCGGCGGGGAGGAGCGTGAGCTTGAGGTCGCCCTCAGCGAGCGCGACGGCGGGCGCGCCGGGCGTGGGGAGATGGTAGGCTGTAGCTCCCGGGACGACGAGGAGGGTTGTCATTGTGGGGAGATGTGTTGCGGTTAAAGAAAGGAGGAGAAACAAAGTTGGAACGAGGTGGATGGATGTTGGAGACGGCGAGGGTGGAGGGAGGCCCTCGGAAGAGAATGGACCCTGAGCGGCACAGCGAGCATACGTGGGGGGCTCGGATAGGAAGACAGAAGGAAGGACGGAAGCAATTCGGGGGTGGAGTCTGTGCCACGTGCAAGCCATGCGTGCCACGAGGTGGGTCCGGCATTACGTCATATATTTCCATCAGTCAGCCTTCTCACATGGTCTTAGCGTATCTTTCAGAGCGCGGATCAATGTGCCGAAGCGCGGGAGTGGTGGGGTCATGATTCCACCTCGTCGGTCGTGGCATCCATCTCATAAGCAGAACAGTCCCCCATCTTGTTCTTCTTCTCCACCCCCCCCCCCCCCCCGCTGCTTTAAACAGGCTCGCTCATCCATCCGTGAATGGTCCTCCCCATCCTCCGCGCATACCCCCTCGTCTCCCTCCTCGTCTCCCGCTTCGCTGCGCCGCTCGCTGCCCCTCTCGCTACCCGCACTTTCTCCACCTCCAACACCACCACCATGTCCGTCGAGAAGGCCGACACCAAGCTCACCCAGTGGGCCAGCAAGGACGGCGAGTTCAAGCGCCAGGTCTCGTCCTTCCGCTCCCACATTGAGCCCAACGGCCAGTTCCCTCCCGAGAAGGGTGCGTGCCCAGTCCCCCCCCCCCTCAGTGACTAACCATCAGGACGCTATCACCTCTACGTCTCGTACGCGTGCCCCTGGGCCCACCGCACCCTTATCGTCCGCAAGCTCAAGGGCCTCGACGAGTTTATCGACACGTCGGTCGTCCACCCCCACCTCCTCACCGGCGGCTGGCACTTTGTCGCCCCCGAGAACGCCGACAAGCCCGTCGCGCCTTGGTCCGAGCACTCGTCCGAGACCTTCCCCGGCGCTACTACCGACCCCCTCTACGGCTCCAAGCACCTTGCCGACCTCTACTTCCGCGCCGAGCCCGGATACAACGCCCGCTACACCGTCCCCATTCTCTGGGACAAGCAGGCCGAGACGATCGTTTCCAACGAGTCGTCGGAGATCATCCGCGACCTCACCCAGGCCTTTGACAGCCTCCTCCCCGACGGACCCGGCAAGGACCTCGACCTCTACCCCGAGGAGCTCCGTGCCGAGATTGACGAGCTCAACGGTTGGGCCTATGACGGCATCAACAACGGCGTCTACAGGTGTGGCTTTGCGACCTCCCAGAGTGCCTACGACAGCGCCGCCACCGTCCTCGCCGACGCGCTCGACCGCCTCGAGGGCATCCTCTCGGACGGCCGCGAGTTCCTCATCGGCGGCCGCCTCACCGAGGCCGACGTCCGTCTCTTCACTACCATCGGTGAGTTGCAGAATGCGCCCACGGTCTACGGCCGTGGATGATTCGCACGAGGCCTCCCCCCAGCTTTCTCGTCGGACAAAAGAGCTGACACTTCCAGTTCGCTTCGACCCCGTCTACTACGTCCACTTCAAGACCAACTGGGGCTCGATCCGCCACGACTACCCCTCCGTCCACCGCTGGCTCCGCAACCTCTACTGGAACAACCCCGCCTTCAAGGAGACCACCGACTTTGCTCGTGAGTACCGGTAGCCTCGCACGCTGTCGTGACCTCCCCTTCTGCTCCATCCGTCCCCATTACTCTGGAGCCGACCTAACGCAACAGACATCCGCGAGCACTACTTCTACAGCCATACCCAGATCAACCCGAACCGCATCGTCCCCAAGGGCCCCAAGCTCGACATTGAGCCCCTCGACGACGCCAAGCGCAAGCGCGAGGGCGACGACGCGCCCAACAAGGCCGCCAAGGTCTAAATTCGTCGTGCGGCGGGCAAAGTGCGACGCGCAAGGCCACATTCTCAACAGGATATGATTGACTGGGCGCCAGGTCCTCCGTAGCACCAGTTGGAAGTATAAGCGTAGTCCGTGTTCATAAGTAGGAATAGGGTTCATGCAGGTAGTACGAAAGTCCGCACACGGCCTCAGTGATCTTGTGCCCACTGACATGTCGGGATGAGTTGTCGGCCAGGAAGACCCAGGCTCCTCGCTGGGAGATAGAACGACTGCCTGCAGCACACTCCTTAGGTCCACCGTCCACCAGCACTCGGCACCGCGCCGCACCAGCACATGATTATGAACTATGCATGCGTCTATGAGTGGAGAGTGTCTACCTGCGAGCTGCGGCCCGCTTGCCTTATGCGTCCTGGACCACGGGCGCGTCGGCGCGCTTCTCCGCCGCGGGCTTGAGGCCGTACGCGTCGAGCGCGCCGTCGACCGCCGCGCTCGGGGAGCGGAAGACGGGGTCCGCGCCGCCGCCCGTCTTGGGGAACGCAATCACGTCGCGGATGCTCTTCGAGCCCGTGAGGATCGCGACGAGGCGGTCAAAGCCTGCGAGTCAGCGCAACTCGTGCTCCATTCTGATGTACTCACCGAGAGCCATGCCACCGTGCGGCGGGGCGCCGCAGCGGAGCGCGCGGAGGAGGTGCGAGAAGCGGCCGACCTCGTCGTCGTCGAGCTGGAGCACCTCGCGCATCACGTACTCCTGCAGCTGCGCGTCGTGGATACGCACGCTGCCGCCGCCAATCTCCTGTCCGTCGAGCACGAGGTCGTAGTGCTGTCCGCGCACGTTCTCGGGCTCGCCGCGCTCGAGCGCCGGCAGGTCCTCGGCGACGGGTGCCGTGAACGGGTGGTGCGTCGACGCCCAGCGGCCCTTGGACAGGAAGCTCTTGTCCTCGTCCGCCTTTGTGAAGAGCGGGAAGTTTGTCACCCACAGGAAGTGCGGCTCGGCGGGGAGCACCATTGTGCCTGCTGTCAGCTACACGACCCGCGAAAGCTCGACGCACCCTTCTCGACGAGCGACTCCATGATCTGCACGCGCAGGCGGCCGAGGTGCGTCCAGCCGCCCTCGGCAATCTTGGGGCGGCGCGCAAGCCAGACAATGTCGCCGGGCTGGACGCCGCCGGGGATGGACGGGTCGAGCTGGAGACCCAGGGGGAGCGTCACGACCGACTCGGCAGTCCACTTGTACTGGTTCTCGGGGGTGATGCGGACAAAGTCAACCTGCCGTCAGCTACATTTCCGCTGCAGATACTCACAAACTGCGACTCGCCCGCGAGCGCCTTGACGTCGACGGCGTCGGCGTACTTGGCCGGGGTGACCATCCACTCGATGGTGCTCTGGTTCTCGTCCATGAGGATCTTGTCGAGCGACGCGTCTGAGAGGGTCGGGTAGTAGCCGATCGGGAGCGTGTACATCTCAAAGCGCGTGTCGGGCTTGTCCGAGCCGTAAATGTCCATCGCGACCTCGTAGGGAATAATGCGGAAGTCGTGCTCGAGGTCCACGCCCTTGATGTCCTTCCAGATCTTCTTGACCATGCCCTCGACGACGTCGCGCACCTGCTCGCCGCCGATCATCCAGGGAGCCGAGCCCTGCACCGGCATGCCCTTCATGGGCGGGGCCGCGCCGTCGACAAACGCCATCTCGAGGTCAATCTGCGTAAACTCGGGCTGACGGTCCTTGCGGCCGTCCTCGTCGCGGAAGCACTTTGCAATCTGGAAGTACTTGGGCACCGCGCCCGAGGCGACGAGCAGCTGCTTGGGCTGCTGGGGCGACTGGGGGAGCGCGTAAAAGGACGGCTGAGCGCCGGAAGACACACGCGTCGGGACGAGGAACTCGCGCGCGCCCTCGGGCGACGAGTTGAGGAGCACCGGCGTCTCGACCTCCATGAAGCCCTTGTCGTGGAGGTAGTTGCGCACGAGGTGCGCGACACGCGAGCGGGTGCGGAGGTTGGACGCGAGCTCGTTGCGGCGCAGGTCGAGGTAGCGGTGCTGGGCGCGGAGGTCCTCGTTGGCGAGCGGAAGTTTGTTGGGCGAGAAGGGCAGGTTCTCGGCGGGGTTGAGGAGGAGCGACTCGCGCACCTCGACCTCGACCTCGTCAACGGCCGAGGAGGCGTCCTTGGCCTTGGCCTTGCGCGCGAGCACGCCGCCAGACACCTGCACAACCGACTCGAGCGGCCACTTCATCATCTCGCCAGCGAGCGTCGGGTCGCGGACAACAAGCTGGACGGCGCCGGCCGACGACCGCAGGGTGAAGAAGTGGAGCTTGTCGCTTGCGCGGCGCGCAGAGTGCAGCCAGCCAGCAATAACAACATTCTCTCCGACGAGCGCGGGTCCCAAGGCCTCAATCTCGTGCGTTTGGCGCTCGCGCGCGCCAGAGTGCGCACGCAGGGGGTAGGTCGGCTTGAACGGCTTGATCTTGGGCTGGGTGGAGGTGAAGCGCGCAGCGGCGAGGGTGACGGCAGCGGGGGCGGCGCGGCGCGCACCGCGGACAAGCAGCCCGCTTGTCCGCAGCGCAAGGACTCGGGCAGCCATGATGTTGAATGGAGGTGAGAAGAGAGTAATGACGGAGAGCGAGTTGTTGCCGAGCCAACTTTCGACTTTTCGGCCCCGCCATTTCCATTTCGGCATCAACTAATCTCGGCGGACCCCTCCGACGAACCGCAGAGATTGTTGTCGTTCGACTCTCACCCACCCTCGTCCATCCACACACTCCCACACCATGTCGCTCCGTACCGCCATCCTCGCCGCGGCGCTCCCGTCGCTGTCGTCCACATCCTTTACCCGCGCGGCGCTGAGCAATGCACTCCGCACCCTCCCGACGCACGACAAGCTCGACTCGGCCGCGCGCGAGGGCGTCCTCGACACCGTGTTCGGCGCGGGCATCGAGGGCCCCGTCGCGCTCGTCGGCGCATGGGAGGCGGCGGGCGCCAAGGCCATGACTGCGGCAGCGGCCGGACCCGCAAACATGCGCCCGACAGAGCGCCTCACCCGCGTGCTCTCTGCCCGCCTGGCGTACTCTGCCGCCGTCGGCGAGCACCTCACCGAGGCCCACGCGCTCCTTGCGGCCGGCACCCCCGCGTCTGTCCAGCTCCCCGACGCCGTCCGCGCCGCCCTCCAGGCCCGCATGCCCAGCATCCCCCTGTACCGCTCCCCCGGCGCCGCCGTCGCGAACAAGGCCTGGGAGCACGGCTCGTCCGCGGCCACCTCTGTCCTCGACCGCACCGGCGGCCGTCTCCCCCYCCCCYCCACCAACCCCSCCSCCCCCCYCGCGTACGCCTGGCGCGTCGCCGACAACGCTGTCTACGCCGCCCGCCCGCACACCGGTAACGGCGTCATGCGCGAGCCCCGCGGTGCCGGCGTCGAGTGGTACACCTCGCGCGCGGCTATCGCCTTTGCGTACCTTTCTGCCGGTACGTACAGCTGCCCATTCCTTCGCGTAGCTGACAATCACAGAGGCACACCTCCTCCAGCCGTACCCCGCCATCGAGGCCGTTCCCTTGGAGGGCGAGGCCAACCCGCACCTCCCCGCCGCGCTCTCGTCCCTCCGGCACAACCTGCGCCGCCTCGACGACATGCGCGGCGCCGCGACCGCCGTCGAGAACGCGGCCGACTCGGCCGTCTCCCTCTTCGAGCTCACCACCCGCAGCATTGCCGGTATCATCCGGAGTCGCGGTTTCTAATCGAGTAGAGTGCGCTGCTGACGTCTGTATGTGATCTATCTGGTATTCGGGGTGGGGGGGGCGGTTGACTGATCTGCTGATGCCACTCACGTCTGCTGCTCGGGCTAACCTGCGACGTGACACTTTGTTCCTCCTCCGGGACTCTCTGCTGACTCTCTGCTGCCTCTGGTACTCTCTCGGCGGTCCGCAAAAGGAGCAAAAGGAAGACGAGCTGCTGCTGCGCTCTACATCGTAAGGGAGTCGAACCCCTGCCGCGTCGATGGCAACGACGCATGATACCGTTTCACCAACGATGTCGCTACACCGGCAGCGCGTCGGGGCCTCTGCAACGACCGGGAGGCTAATCAGGCGAGTAGGGATTCTGCGGACATGGTGGAAGCGTGAAAAAAGGATTGGGGGAGCATGCGGAATCTGAGCGCTCCTGCCACGCTGTCTCGTTCCTTTGATGAGGTTGTGAAGTTCATCATAGCGGCATGACTGAGCTGCGAGAGTGTCTGGCGGTGTCGGAGACATCTACGCAGCGTGTTGGGAGGTGTGGGGAAGACCAACAGCTTTGGAGGACCATTTGGAGGAGCTTTGGCACTTGCTGCGACTCATCCTCGGACCAATTGCTCCCTCACCGGCGACTTCAGATACATACCGTGTCCAAGTTCTCCTCATCCGCAGCCAGCCCGGGGGCAGAATGAGTCTGGGCCAAGACACTGCTGGAGATACCGAGACTCTCACTGGTGAGCACGACACGAGGGCAAATGCCAGTTGTGCGGCGGACCTGTTCCCCACAGCCTCACTCAAGGCCCTGCGATATGCTATTGGTAGGCTTCTTCGGAGTCCAGAAGCGCGAGAACCCCCTCTTCCTGTTCCTATGGTTCCGTTATATATCTGATTCCGTCACTCCCTCCTTCCTTCTCTGCTTATATATTGTAGTTTGTTGATGCTGCATCCTTTTCTGTCCTCTCTCTCTCGCTTTCATCTCATGACCTTCGCCGAGCCGAGATCCTTATCTCTGTCGACTCAGAAGCGCTCAGCCCACGCTCCTCAGAGGGGACTAGCGTGGTATGCCTGATGCCGACAACGGAGTGGCAACAGATGTACCCAAACCGGAGCGGTGTTTGCTCCGTCCCATCCGCCAGATGCCCATCGCAACAATGTCAGAGGTCCCATCCCCGCAGCTCAAGCACGCTGACCGGATCGACGAAGGGGCAGTGGAGAGGCCTTCCAAGACCAGTAACCCACGGTGCGGCGCACAAAACGAACTTGTTGAACTCAAACTCTCGCTGTGTCACGTTCTTCATCCCCAAAGCATGTGCAGCCTTCAACGCTCCTGCTCTAACGTGCCGTTATCAGCCCGCAAATGCGCTTCAGGCTCCAAGGACGGATCGTAGCCTATGGAGCTCACGACAGTCTTGTTCAAGTCCAGAATCCCATTCGGGGGTACATCGCTAGTAGTTGCCTCCAGAGGGGATTCGCGACAGCACCACCTTTCGCGTGTTCCTCGGTTCAATGGAATGTGATCGCGGATCGCTCGGATGCAGAAGAATGGAAGGTTCGCTGTGGAATATTCGTTGAGATAGTTGTCAAACTGGAATGTATCTGCCGGAGGACTCGCACACGGTGATAGGCTGTCCCTGCGCTGATGCCTAGCTCGCTCGCGGCAGCGCCTCGCGGCAGCGAGTGAAATACCTACCGATAGGAGATTGCGGCCGGGTTTCATACCAGTGGCTTCCACTCGTCGTCATTGTCGGAATGTTCGGTGAGGCGCCGTGTCCAGACACCGTGGCGCGTAGGCCGACAGCTGCCCGAGGCCAACCCCGTGATCGCGAGAGAAGACCCAGAGACGAGGAAAGGGGCTCGCGAGGCTTTCGGCCCGTGAACCCACTTTGTCGACCCACGAGGTGCCCTGCGATACAGGTAAATGCAGGTGTGCAGGCTCGAGCCCTTGGGGACGAGTTTCGTGCACGTTTGAGGCTAGCGTCATGCGTCATGCGGTCTCATGCGGTCATTAGAGCTTCCGCCTAGTCCATGACGTCCGACATGACCTTTGCCATAGGCGTCGAGGGGTCACGTTCATGGCCAAGGGCAAGGACCCCCACTGCGCGCAACCCTCGACAACACTAACAAGTGCTTCTGGGTTACACACGGTGGGCCCCACTTCCATGCGGTTCGGGGGTGGTGTTGTTGGGGGCGTGGACTCGGGTCTCGAGCTCGATACAGCTTTTTCGTCGCAACCTTGGAACGACCGATACGATCGCGTGGACTTCTATATAACAGATGTATCTCCAGCGTCCTGCTCTCCCATCCTACCATCACAACGCTCCTTTACCCCACTCTCAAGCTTATTCTCAACAGTACGTTCCGCCCCGGCTCCATCTGACCCGCAGTGCTCCTCGCTTCTCTCCTCGTGGCCCTCGCTGCTACCGGTGCCTCGGCCACCACGTACGCCGCCAAGGAGAGCCTCAACTGCCGCACCGGCCCCGGAACCAGCTACGCCATCTCGAAGACTTACGCCGCGGGCACATACCTGACCCTCAGCTGCTACGAGCGCGGCACGAGCGTCAACGGCGACACGCTCTGGTACAAGACCAGCGACGGCTGCTACGCGGCCGACTGGTACATCAGCACCGGCACCAGTAACCCGGTTGTCGGTGCGTGCGCGAGCACCGGCACCACCGGCGGCTGCCCCAACATCAACGACGCGGGCGTCGCCCTCATCAAGCAGTTTGAGGGCTACATGGCCAACCCGTACAAGGACCCCGTCGGCCTCTGGACCGTCGGCTACGGCCACCTCTGCGGCGGCGGCGGCACCGACTCGACGTGCTCGGGCACCGGCTTCTCGTACCCCCTCACCGAGGCGAGCGCCACGGCGCTGCTCAAGCAGGACCTCCCCACCTACGTCAGCTGCCTCCGCAACAATCTCAGCGCGGCGGCGTCGCTCAACAAGAACCAGTGGGCCGCGCTCACCTCGTTCGTCTACAACCTCGGCTGCGGCAACTTTCAGAGCTCGACCCTTCGCACCCGCCTCAACGCCGGCGAGAACGCCATCACCGTCATCTCGGAGGAGTTCCCCAAGTGGGTCAAGGCCGGCGGAGCCACCCTCCCGGGCCTCGTCACGCGCCGCAACGCCGAGATCGCCCTGGCCAAGCAGAGCGGCTCGACCTCGGCCTGGCCCACCTGTGCCTAGGTGCAAGTAGGTATGCCATGAGCCAAGAGTGGTTAGTAGCCTGCCCCGTCTGAAGTGTCCTATTTCAAGTGTTTTGTATCTCCGAGATGGTACAGATCCTCGGTACTACGAGTCGGTGGCAGCTTTAGTCCGTTTGAGGTTCGAGGGAGGAGGCATGCTGCTCCTGGTTCTATCAGAGGAGCTGGGGACCACTGATGCAGACGCGTGAGGTCCTCTCGACGTCAACCTAGGTCTGAGTGGTAGAAGTGAATATCGTACAGAGTGTGGCTGTCCTTCCCCGTAGAAGGTCGCACTGCGCTAGTGCCACCTGATGGATGTCAACTGTTGGCTGTAGTTGTCAACTACCTGCTGCCTCTTCAGCTTTGGTTCTGGTCTGTACCGCTACTGCGCTACTGCGCTACTGCCACCTGTACCTTTGATTTCTATACCTGCATGCCAATACACAGCCGCTGCTGCTCTCCTAGACTAGTACTCTTACTACACCTGCCCGCCTGGCCTGGCTTTTACGTTCACGGTCGTGTTGCGCTCGCTCGCTCGCGCTTAGTCGGCCTTGGCGAACTGGACCTTGTCCGAGAACTCGGGGTCGTTCTCCTGGTAGATGTCGTAGAAGGGCTCGTAGAGGTCGGACTGGTCGCAGACGCGCTTGGGGGGGTGCGACTTGGCGAGGGTGTTGATCTTCTCAAACTCCTCCTCGGTGAGGGGGACGGTCTTGAGGTTGGCCTCGATGCGGGCGGGGGTGACCGACTTGGGGAGGGGCTGGATGCCGCGCTTGATGAGCCACGAGATGAGGACGTTGGAGCCCTGGGCGTCGTACTTCTTGGCAATCTCGACAACAACAGGGTTGTTGCGGAGGGCCTCGCCGTCGGTGCCGCCGAGGGGCGAGTAGCCCTGGGGGAGAATGTTGTGCTTCTGGCACCACTCGACGAGCTCGAACTGGGGGCACTGGATCGAAAGCTCGACCTGGTTGGCGACGGGCTTGATGCGGGCGTCCTTGAGGAGCTTGCGGATGCGGTGGATGTTCAGGTTCGAGACACCGATCGACTTGACGAGGCCCTGGTCGTGGAGCTTCTCAATCTCGCGCCAGGTGGGGAGAATGTCGTCCGAGAGGGGGACGTCGAGGAGGCGCTTGCCGTTGTCGGCGAGCTTGACGTGCTCAAACTGGGGGAGAACGCCCTCGGGGGCGTCGACCTGCCAGTTGATGTTCCAGTGGAGGAGGTAGAGGTCAAGGTAGCCAACACCGAGGTTCTTGAGGGTGTCGGCAATGGCGAGGGGAACGTGTTCGGGGTGGTGGTGGAGCTCGAAGAGCTTCGAGGTGATCCAGAGCTCCTCACGGGGGACACCGGCGGCCTTGATACCGGCACCGACCTCGGCCTCGTTGCCTGCCGTCAGCGGTGTTCGTTATTGCAGAGGGCCTGAAGGGCCAGAGGGGGCCAGAGAGGGGCAGAGAGACACAGAGGCTCAACCAGAGGGAGGGGACGCGAGGCTGGAGCAGCGAAATGAAGACAGACGGGCCCGAAAACGGAAAAGACCGCCACAGGACCAAATCGCCCCCAAACACCTTCCCACCACTCCTCGACACCTCCGGACCTCCGCAACCACCTCCGGACCTCTCGGAGACGCTCAGCTCCAAAATGGAACGTACCGTACGCCCACGCGCAATCAATGTGTCGAGCACCGGAGCGGATGGCGTGCTCGACGGCCTTGGCGACCTGGCCGGGGGGCGACTGCCACTGTTGTGGGAAGCGTCATGGCGGTGGGGTGAGGGACGGTGGGGGTGGGGGA
>PQXP01001040.1:0-19000 GCA_002973495.1 Apiotrichum akiyoshidainum
TCCGGGGTGGTGGTGGTGACTGTGCGCGTGGGCCTGGGCCTGGGCACGGCGGGCGTGAGCCTCCTCGGCATGCCTGTGGGCCTCCGCGGCATTGGCGTGAGCCTGGGCGGCAGAGTGCTTGCCGTGGTCCTTGCGGCGGGCACGGCGGGCAGCCTCGAGGGCGTTCTCGTTGGCCTCGGCAGCGTTGGCCTGCGCCTGGGCCGCCGACTGCGAGTGGCCGACGGCGGTCATCGTCTGATGGACCTTGCTGGGCTTGTTCTTGTAGTGGTCGACAACGGCTGCCACACCAGCGCCCGTAGCGAGAGCTGCAGCACCGCCCAGAGCAATCTTGCCCAGACCATGCTTCTTGTCGTCCTCGCTGTCGCTGTCATCCTTCTTGTAGTGGTGGACAGCGGCGGCAACGCCGGCACCGGCAGCCAGAGCAGCGGCGGCACCGAGAGCCATCTTGCCATACTTGTGGTCCTTCTTCTCTTCCTCTGACTCGCTGTCGTCCTTCTTGTAGTGATGCACGGCAGCGGCGACGCCAGCACCAGCGGCGAGAGCGGCAGCACCGCCGAGTGCAATCTTGCCCAGGCTATACTTCTTCCCGTCCTCGCTGTCGCTGTCGTCCTTCTTCTTGTAGTGGTGAACAGCGGCCGCGACTCCAGCCCCGGTGGCCAGAGCTGCAGCAGCACCGAGGGCGGCCTTGCCATACTTGTGCTCCTTCCTGTCGTCCTCCGAGTCGCTGTCGTTCTTCTTCTTGTAGTGGTGAACGGCAGCACCAATAGCAGCGCCAGTAGCAAGCGCAGCAGCACCGCCAAGAACCACCTTGCCAAGCTTGTGGTCGTCCTTCTTCTCGTCCTCAGCCTCGAGGGGCTTGTTCTTGAAGTGGTCTACAGCGGCAGCCACACCGGCGCCGGTGGCGAGAGCCGCGCCGGCGCCGAGAGCAATCTTTCCGAGACCGCTGTGGCTCTTCTTATCATCCTCGCTGTCGCTGTCGTCCTTCTTGAAGTGGTGAACCGCAGCGGCCACACCGGCACCGGCAGCAAGGGCGGCAGCCCCTCCGAGGGCGATCTTGCCGATGCTGTGGTGCGACTCCTCGACCGGCTTGGGCTTCTCCTCGCCGTGCTCCTTCTTGTAGTGGTGCACAGCGGCAGCAACACCTGCGCCGGCCGCAAGGGCCGCGGCGGCGCCGAGGCCAGCCTTGAGCATGTCGTGGTTGTCGGACTTGGGAGGAGGACCGAGGACCGGGGATGGGTTCGCAGGGGGGACGAACACTGGGGCAACGACCACCGGAGCAGTGTGGACGGCAATGGTTTGCTGAACCTTCGCCTCGTCATGCTCCTTCTTGTAGTGGTGGACGGCCGCACCGACGGCGGCACCCGTGGCGAGAGCGGCGGCAGCGCCAAGGGCCGCGCTGCCGAGACCGAGGCCCGAGTGCTCCTTCTCCTTGCGCTTCTTGGAGCTGGAGCTCTTGACCTTGGAGCGGCGAATCTCCGCCTCGGCGGCGTGGACGCGCGCCTCAGCCGCGTGGACCTGGGCTTCGGCAGCGTTGATACGAGCCTCGGTGCGGGAGCTTTTGCTGATGCGGGAGATCGCTTCCATGGCGTTGACACGCCCCTCGGCCGCGTGAACGGCAGCCTCAGCGGCGGAGATGCCGATGATGCCCTTCTTCTCAGACCTGCTGGACTTGGAAGACTTCTTCTTCTTACGGTGCTCTACCGCAGCGGCAACGCCGACACCAGCCAGTCCCGCGGCAGCGGCAAGTGCAGCCACCTTCAGGGCATCATGCGAGTCGTCCTCCGCGGTCTGGGACCTGGCGACTGCCACAGTCTGGGAGCTGGTGGCAGTGTACTGGGGCGGCGGTGTGCCTGCGTCCTCGCTGCTCTGCGAAGCCTCCATTGCCTTGGCGACGGCCTCAGTATGGACGCCCTGGACAGGGTGCGAGATGGAGCGCGTGGCGTGAACCTCGGCGGCGTGGGAGATGGCCGTGTCCGAGACGTGGGCAACGGCAGAGGCGCTGTTGGTTTGAGCGAAGTGAGTGGCAACCTGTCCAGCACTGCGAGTGGCGTGCTGGATTCCGCCCTCGATGGAGACAAGAGTCGAGTTGTCGGCGTCAACGACGCTATGGGAGCGCTTGGGGTGGTGAACAAGCTCCTGGTCGACAATGTAACCAGTCTCGCCGGTGATCCGGCCCGCGACACGCTCAGTGGTAGTGGACACCTGACGGGCTGAGGTGGACTGCTGGACGGCGGTGTGCGCGTCGATCTTGGCCTGGGTCTCGCTGACCGCAGCAGCGAGGGCCCCACCGACGACAGCTCCGACAAGACCGGTGCCGACGGCGGTAGCCACCTTTCCGATAGAGGGAGACTGAGACGACTCGACGGCGGCGGAGATGCTTCGGGTGCCGGTCTGGACAGTACTGGCGACCGCCTGACCAGCAGAGGTTACACCGCCGACGGCGTACCCGACCTGGGCGGTGCCGGCGACAGTGTGGCTCGTCTCAGCCTGGCCAGAGACGGCAGAGTTACCACCACCAACGTAGTAGACGTGGTTCTGCACAATGGTAGTGTTGTTTGCGGTCTGCGACGAGACGTTGGACGAGGTGTGCGACGAGGACACGTTGGAGGTCTGGTTCTCGTTGTGGATGTAGGTGCCACCGACGCCACCGGTGACGTTGCTAGCGACCTGAGTGGCAGTGGCAGTGGAACCGCTGGAGGCCTGAGACTGGACCTGGCTCGACTGGATGGCGGTGTCAATCTTGGCGGCAGTGGCAGTGGTGGCAGACGTGGAAGCGGTGGTGGTCTTCGACTTGGCCGCGTCAAGAGCGACGACAGCGGCGGCGCCGAGCGCGGCGCTAGCGGCAGCGGTGGCAGCGACACTGGTCTTTGTGGCTGCGTTGGCCGCACCTTGCACAGCAGTCGCACCCTGCTGGATGTAGGTGTTGTGAATCTTGGTGTTGGAGACATTGACGGACGTGTTCGAGGAGGTGTTGGACGACGTGTTGACCGAGGTGTTGGTCACCGAGTTCGAGTTCGAGACACCGTAGAAAGCGGGGCCGCAAGTGCCAATCTGGGCGCCGCCAACGATGGTGCTGGTAAGCTGGCCAGAAACGGCTCCGGCCACCGCACCGGAACTCGCAGCCGTGCCAGCAATCTTGGTGCCCACAGACACGACGCCGGCGGCCTGGTGGCCAGAGTCGGAGCTCGAGTCCGAGTCAGAGGACGTGTCGGACTCGGAGGCAGTGGAGCCGAGGCTGGAGCTGGTATGCTCAGTGATCTTGCTCGCGATCTTGCCTGCGATGACACCGGCAGCGACACCGGCAGCGGCGCCAACCAGCGGGTGGCCGCTCGAGTTGGAGCTTGAGCCCGAGTCCGAGTCCGAGAGCGAGTCGCTGTCGCTGTCGCTAGAGTCGGAGGTGTGGACGGCGACCTTGCTCTTGAGCTTGCCGACGGCGTCCGCAGCGATGGTGGTGGTGGCAATCTTGCCGGCGGTGACGGTGCTAGACGCGGTCTGGGTGGCGCTGATAGTGCTAGATACAATCTTGGAAGCAGCAGCGGTCCCAGCTGTGATGGTGCCCGCGGCGAGGGCGCCCGCAGCAAGAGTACCTGCGACAACGGTACCGGTCGCGAGCTTGCCAGCAGCGCCAGCGCCAGCGGCAAGCTTGCCAGCAGCGCCGGTACCAGCCGCAAAGAGGCCGCCAGCAATAGCACCGGCGTGGTACTTCTCATCGTCGCTCGAGTCGGAGTGGGCGGCAATCTTCTCGCCGACCTTGCCTGCGACCTTGCTGGCAACCTTGGCAGCGACAACAGCACCACCAACCACGGCAGCGGCGGTGGCGACCTTGCCGGCAACGATGACGCCAGCCGCCCCCGCAGCTACCTTGCCCGCGGTGCTGGCGGAGATTCCGTGGGCAGTCTCGGTGTCGCTCGAGTCGCTGTGGGTGGCGAGCTTGCCGGCGACGATACCAGCAGTGGCGCCTGCGAGTGTGCTGGAAATAGCGTGCGAGTCGCGCCTGTCGTCGTCGCTGTCCGAGTAGGAACCCACGGAGGAGTCGGTAATGTGCGACGCCTCCAGCTCGGCGGCGAGACTGCCAGAGATACCGCTAGTGACGGACACGGCGGAGGGTGCGCAAGGACCAGAAATGACAGGGGCACAGGGGCCGGAGATCTCCTTGTCGATGCTCACATCACCACGGCGCTGGGCGGCGACGATGGTGACGGCCTCCGTCTTGCTCTCGACCTTGGCCTTGTTCTTGCCGTGGCCGTGGCGGCCGCGGCCATAGTTGCCCTTGCTGTGCTTGCCCTTCTTTCCCTTGGGCTGCGCAAACTTGTTCTTGCCGTGCTTGGGCATGTCGTGGGGGGCAATGTGCTGAGGGGCGGGCTGGTCCTCGTCGTCGTCGTCGTCGTCAGAGCCAGAGCCGTCCGAGTCGTCGTCAGAGTTTGAGCTGCTCTCCACGTTGTCGCCACTGCGGCCACCCTGGACGCCGCCCTCCACCTCGAGACCCTTGACTGACCCCTTGTCCGAGGGCGCCTTGTGGAGAGACTCAGCCACCTTGCCGAGTGTGACGTGCTCGTCCATCTGCTCAAACACGCCCGCGGCATGCTGGGTGAATACCTTGCCAGACTCAGCCTTGGCGGGGCCGACGCCGTACTTGAACTTGCCAAACTTGTCCTTTTGGAGAAAGACGCCAGAGCCGTGAGGGCTCCGAGGGCCGTCCGGGGTGCTGGGCGCAACGCCGAGGGGGATGTGCGCCGAGTCGGGGGTTCCAGGGATGGGAATGGCCCTGCCGGCCTCGAGATGGCCCTGCTCGTCGGCAGCCGGGAGCGTCTGGCCACCATGAATCTTACCATCCTTGTCCATGGTCATGAAGACGCCGGTGCCAACCGCGGTGATGGTCTTGATCTCGTCGGCGGCACCCTCGAGCTCGTCCGCGGGCGTGGTCTTTCCCGGCTCAAGCATGACAAACCCGTCGCTGTGCTCGCTTCCCGCGAGCCGCTCGGGGCTGATCTGGGGGGGCTTGACCATGATGCCAGGCGAGATGGGCGGTGTGGCAGTGGCCGTGAAAGGTACAGCACCCGAGATGGGAGGAGGCTTCTGCGCAGCCGCCTTTGGAGTAGGGCCAGTCTCGGAGGTGAGCGAACCCTGTGTGTTGGGGGTCGTGTCGGACGTCTTGGCGCCGTCGCTGACCGTCTCGCCAGCGCCGTTCTTGTCCGGTTCAGCTTGCGCGTTGCCTTGAGTTGCGGGGGCAGCCTGCGCCTGGGGGAGGAGCGAGGCCGATCCCGCTGGAGCGGTCCAGACCGGTTCGCCGCTGCCGGGTGAGCCAAATCTTCCATGGTCAGGCTTCCAGCCAGCGTACGGGTTGAAGTTGGGCTTGGCCGCGGGTGCGGAGCCCTCCTTGGGAGCCGGGGCCGGGGCCGTCGCGACGATGAATGCGGGGGACGAGGTGACGTCGGTGGGGGCGGTAGCAGCGCTCGCAGGGGGAGCAGCGCTGGGACTGGACTGGTCAGAAGCGGCGGCAGACGCACCGACGCTCGCCACTGCACCGAGGGGATCGGCGGGGCCCACGGTCGGGGTGTTGGCCGCGGTACTCATGGTGATCTGTCGCTGTTGATTCTGCTTTTCTGGTGGCGGTCGCCCTCGTTTGCAGGTGTAAAGGGGGAGTTGTGAATGAGAGTGTAGAGAGTGGCTCTACTTGACGGGCTGGGCCAAGTAATGCCAACGGGGTGTTGGATAGAGAACAGGAAGACGACAAGGTGTCTTCTTTTCCAGTCCACGTCCACTGCGTTCGGGTGCGAAAGTGTCGGTTGTTGGTCTCATCGGCCGTCAATTGCCAGCGTCTCCGAGTCCCAGGTGCCCGGCTCGCACAGGTCAGTGGCGTCCGTGACGTCGCCGCGTCGCCTCCTCTTCCCAGGATCCCAGGGTGGGTGCAAGCGATACAGTGCAGTCTGCAGATCACAGTACCCGGCCGCGGCGGCGCCACAGAGGCCAAAGCACCGCCCTCTGCAATACACCAGTGTCATGGGACATGCAGGCGCAGTCTGGGCAGAGCGAACAAAGCGACGAGGCGACGAAACAGAGAATTAGGACGCGAAGTGGCTGCAGGTTAAGACCTGGAGGCGGCCACGCGACAGCGCCGCCTTGCAGCTTGCGGGGTGGCGGGGTAGCGAGTAGTGGCGCAGGAATGCACGTCGGGTGGACGGCGGACGCGAGCGAACAGCGCACCGGACGAGGCCGAAGGCTCGAGCCCATGGTCATGGGAATGCCGAGGTCGGGATCCGGGAGGCATGCTCTGCGATGCGTGCGATGCTCCACGGGGCAAGAATAGTACAACGTGCATACAACAGATCGCCTCGTTCAGTCCTACAAGTGTTTGTCTTCCTACACACCCCCACGACCCGCTCAGAGCTGGCTGCGCTAAATGAGCAGCACGGTGAGATCCATCTCCCGCATGAGCTGGGGCCACGGTGTAAAGCCCTGCGCGTCGTCGATGCGGCGCCACTGCTCGGCGAGAAGCGATTGCTGTAAACTGTTAGCAATGGCTCCCAGGGGCTGCCCAAGCAGGTACTCACAGCAGTCATGAGATCGGTGCAATGGTCCTTCTTAAAGATGACAAAGAGGTTGCTGACCCAGGCGCGCTCCTCGCCCTTTGCGCGGGCGCCCGCGATGAGGAGCGGCCACACGAGCATGACGGGCTCCATGGAGATCTCGGCGCAGAGCTCGAGCACGCACTTGACGGCAGTCTGCACGCGCTCGTCCGAGATGGGCACGCCGAGCACCTCGTGCAGGAGCATGACGACCATGGCGTACCGGTAGGCCGAGTCGCCAAGCAGCACTCGCGAGTGCTGCGGGACATGCTGCTGGGCAATGGACCAGATACGCAGCTGGTCGAGCAGAGCCCACGCCTCGGTGTCGATCGCGTCGGCAATGGACGCCATGTCGGGGTCAATGTCGACGTGGCTGCTAATGTCGCTGCTCGGCGTGTCCCCAGAAGCGGACGCCCCGTTGCGAGCGACAGCGACCGCCTCGAGAACGCGGTCCTTGCGGTACGCAATAACGCGGCACTTGGCGACCATCTCCGCCATGCCGCGGGAAATGCCAAAGGTGTACTCGTACGCGTCCCACTGCCACTCGCTCGATGCGCTCTTCTGGTTCTCGAGCCACCACGGTGCGTCGTGGCCAAGGAGCGTCGGTTCCTCGCCGGTAGTAAACGTGGAGAAGACGTCCGAAGTCGCGAGCTGCTCGATGACAAAGCGGCGCGAAAAGTTGTGGGGGTCCGCGGCGAGAAGCGCCACCGCGCCACCACGCTGCAGGATGAGGCGCAGCGCAAAGTCGAGGTTCTTCTTCCAGCCCTTGTCGGCGAGCACGACGTCGCGCACCTTGAGCATCATACAGGTGGCGAGTACCAGATCCAGTTCGGCGTCGCCTTGCCGCGTAAGCGACAAGAGCATCTGGGCGTCCGCGTGTCGGCGAGCGCGGCGCGTCTCGATGAGCATGTTGTGCGCGTCGTCGCTGCCCGGGTTGCCGTGGTCCAGGTACTGGTGATGCAGGTGTCCTGCTGCGAGCGATATGACGCCCAAGCGGAAAGCCGTGCGCGCGGGAGAGTCGGCGTCGTGCACAATCAACGGCAGGGAGACGTTCAGGATCGGGTTTCGCGTCTTGTTCGGTTCTGGGCCCTGCGCCATTGACATTGCGACGACGATCGACGACGTGAGGCTGAAGAAGTGGTGGAACAGCCTGCGCGACGAAGCCGTAGGGAACGCGGCGGCCAGTGGATCGATCGTGTGCACGAGCGGCGTACTGAGCGACGTCAGATACGACGTGTCCAGCTGCGCGAGGTCCGAGAGGTTGAGGTCAAAGTTGAGCGTCGAGCTGTGCGAGCCCTTGCGGTCCTTGTTGATCTTGCGGCGGCGCACGAGCGTGCTGCTCTCCATCGAGATGCGCGGGTTACTGCCCTCGGTCCCAGGGACGGGAACGCCCTTGGCGGGGAAGGTTGCGACTGCTTGACTGCTGCTACTGCTGCTGCTTGCCTCGATCGGTGCGATCGATGCGGTGGACGTGGCAGTCGGCGATGTGGAAGATCCGGGAATCGGGTGGCGCGCGAGCGAGTGCAGCAGCGCCACGGGGTTGAAAGCGCCGAGGCTCACACCAGACGCTGCTGCTGCCGCCGATGCGGCAGATGAGCTGCCCGCCACAAGTCCGATGCCCGGAAGTGAGAAACCGCCGAGCAGCGTGCTCGTATCTGACACGGCAGTCCAGCGCTCGCTCTCCGTATCGCTTGCGGAAGAGCGGGAGCTTGCAGGAGAGACGGGCTGGTAGGGTGGCTGCAGCGGCGCAGAGTGAGCTTGCGGCGTGCGCACCAGGCGACCGAAAGACGGCACAGACGCAATCGGCACGACTGGGGGAGGGGGCATCAGCGACGCTGGCGCAGGAGACGCAGTCAGAGAAAGCGTGTTACCCGGTGCGCGTACGCGCGTCGGGAGAGCGGGCACAAGAGCGCGGGGGCGCGTAGCCGCCGGCGTACTCCGGGAGGAGGCCGAAGCAACAACTGGGGCGGACGACGTACTGTGTGCAGCTGTTCCACTCTCCTTGCTACCTGCTGCGGACATGGATGCTCCAGCCATGTTCGCCCCCGAGGCCGACACTGGCACTCTCCCCGGCCCCGCTGCGACGGCCCCGCTCTCTCCCTGTGCCATTCCCAGGCGCATACCGAGCCCCTGTGTCGGCTCCACGCCTGGCCCTGTCCCCACTGCCTCCTGCTCGGCGTCTCCGTCATTGGCCCTCCGCGACCGGGGCTTGTAGGCGAGAAACGACGGGTCGGGCCACTGGCACTGCGGCGGGTCAGCATCACTGCCGCGTTCGGTTCGACGTCGGTGTCTGAGTGGCTGGCCAAGAAATCTTGTAGCCGAACAGGCGTCGGCCAGGTCGGCTCAACAGGGTCCCACATGTGGGGCGCCAAACTCGCCAAAGGGCAAGTGCAGGTGGAAGGGCCACATGGGACGCGGGCGGCGACCGCCAGTGCGCCTCACTGGCCGCTGTGGTTCACCCGCCCTCGGACGGCGTTGCATTCACCTGTCCTCGATCAATCACCGCCGAGCGCGCCGAGGTCACCGGCGGAAGGCCGCGTGTAGTGCAGGAACTACGCTGCCACCCTCGCGGAGATCCGCCAGGGCCGCCACTGTTGCGCTCGCACCCACGCCATCCGGCTGGAACATCTTACACAGTGTCGACCACATCCCCAGACGGCCCCATACCCCACGCGGAACGCATACCGCAGCCCCCAGGCGACTGCTCTGAGACCAATTGGCGCGCGAGCTCCGTTTCCCACGGCGACGCGACTGATGTACTCACCTCAATCTCCAGGTCGAGGCACCGCGTACAGACGGGGTGCCGCTCATCGCACTTGACTTTCCGAGCACGGCAGGTCAGACAGCCGGTGCGGCTACGAGAGTAACGCTGTTTCCGAGCGCGGGCGCGGCGCAGCGGCCCAAGCCCCCCAGCACTGCCGGGTGTCGACGACGATGCACTTGCGTGGGACGACGGACCAGCGTGCGCCTGAGACACTGTCTGCAGGTGAGGCTTGGGCTGCGGGTGGGGTGTGACATGGCTGACCGGCGAGGTGGCGACAGCGGTGCTGCCCCCGGGGGAGGTTGGATGTGTTGGGCTGAGCGCCGGGCGGAGAGCTGCTGTCGGTGAGAGGTGCTGCGCGTACACGCTTGGTTGGTCAGACGTATAGGCGAGCGCCGCTGCCCCGACGTCGAACCCGAGCCCAAGCGCGGCGTGGACGACGGGGGAGATGTGGCGAGAGTGGGAGTGCTGGTGTTGGAGGTGGTGTGAGCGAGCGGCGTGAGCGTGAGAGGGCACTGTGGGGTCAACATCGATGCAAGATGGGCCGGCGACAATTCGCGACGCACACGACAGGGAGGAGGGAGTTGTTGATGATGAGGAGGATGCGGCGGCCTCTGCCATTCTTGGAAGAGTGCAGTGTCGCGGAGCGGAACAAGGAGGTACCTAACGGAGATGCGGTACGAGTAGCGTAGGGTGGTCGGGTAATAAGAGTCGGGTGGGTAAACAGTGAGACACGGACAAGAGATGGAGAGTAGTGTACTGATGGAGAAGAGTGGTGAAGGTGTCGATAAGAACAGCAACGGCGGCGACAGCGTTCGCAATGGCGAGCGAGGTCAAAGTTGTGGATGGAGATGTCTGTCTCAGCCTCAAGTCTCTGGTCACGAGTTGTTGCTTTGCCCCTCATGCCCCGCACTTTCCTGCCCCCTCCCATTCCAGCAGCGTCCTTGTCCCGTGAGCCTACCTGTCTCGGCCCTCGGATCGGGGTCCTGTCTGGCTGCCCCTTTGGCTCCTCTTGCTATCTACCAACTCCATACGCTCTAGCCGATCGGCTACGCGCAGTAGCCACTAGGACTACCACGTGGGACACCCTGCCAGTACGCGAGTACCTGGCGACCTGCCCTGCTCCACAGGCCACAGGCTCCTCGAGCAACAGCGCGACGACGCTCTCCATCTTCCCATTCGCCGGGTGCTCTAGCTGATAGCAACGACCAGTTTGATACCGAGCACGTCGCATACGGACCACCCGATGCGGCGTGTGCGCTCGGCCACGGGAAGTGCACGTTCAGCAGGCGGTGTTCTATTCCCTCACATGGACGTGGGCTGGCCACCTTCTCGCCGTTGCTCTGGTATTCTGCGCCTTCACGTGCTCACCCCATTCTCCTCTCCTGACCCGCACTATCCGAACTTGTGGGTCCGTTTGGCGCGCTGTCCAACCCTTATCCCATAACCCAGGCGGAAGGCCATGCCACTCACCCACCTGATATGATCGGATATGCAAGCCGCGGCCATGGTGGGCATGCGCTCGCATCCCAACTTTTTTTTCACCGTTCATCGTTTCGCTGCCGACGCTAGATGGCGCCCAACGCTCGCTCTCTCGCTTGGAGCAGCCAGTGACAAGGCGACAGGTTATCTGGGCATGGACACGGGGGTCGCCCGATAACATTTCCGAAACTGTTCGCCCGGAGCTGGCCGTATCTCTGTCCCTCGCTTGGGTGCTGATTGTTGGCTACTGTCTCCCATGTGCTGTGTCTTCTCGTATCTGTTCTGCGACGCTCGGTACCTGCGCGACTGATGGCTTGGTGAGCCCACTTGGCGGAAAGCGAGGATACTCATAGGCTGGTGTAGCGAGGGCGCGGCGTCGGGCGTGTTCCGCTTGACGGATATCGCTGCAGAGGCGTCCTCTGCCCGAACCGGATGACTTTCGCTGGGTCAAATGCCACCAGCGACAGTGCAAACATTACGCTGATCGCGCCGATCGATACCGCACATCACCGTGTGGCATCTCGTGTGCCCGCGCTCAGGGCTGCATATTGATCTGTAAATCGAGCTGCAATCTGCGACTCTCTCTTTCGTGTAACCGGCAACGCTCCGCCTGGGCGAGTTGGTCTCGCATTCATGACGGTCAGCGTATGCCCTGGGAGGCCGCGCAGGGTGTCCCAAGAAACAGCTGCGACTGTGCTGACCACCGTGCGCAGATAGTGTCAGGGGACAGGGGAGGCCGCGATAGCACAGTCTGCCGCGTCTTCCAACTCCATTGCTGCCCCTCCCTCGGTTCAGCTCAGGGAAAAAAGGAGCAGACATCTTCGAGAAGATGCTGCTTCATGGAGCCAGCCGGGATCGAACCGGCGACCGTACGAAGTAGAACTGAACTTCAGTCGTACGCTCTCCCAACTGAGCTATGTCTCCAGGGACGACATCAACTTCATAACAACCGGGGTGTCTTGCAGCGGGCCGCGATACTGGATTCTTGGGCCTGAGCGCGGTAGAAACTGAGCCCAGAGCAGCACAGACAGGTTGCGAGCGTGCTTGGAGTACGGCAGCCCTGATGGGACACGAGAGAGGCGGAAAGGGGAAATGACCGGAGATCGGATTCTTTTCCGGCAGCTGAGACACGAGAAGCGGCGTCCACACTTCAAGGACCCGTAGGCCGCAACACACGACGACGGTACCTTCTCTCGCCAGACATGATACGGCCATTGCAGCACTCTCCCGGCTATGATTACCGGCATTTCGTGGTATGGCAGCGTGCGAGGACCCGTCGAGGTGGGCGTCGTAGGCGTCGGCGAGAGTGCGACCTGGAAAGACCTTCTCGACGGTTCTGTAGCAAGGCCCTACGAGATGGACATGCAGCACTTGCCTTCGTAGTTACCACTCGTTGGGTAGTCTTTGTCATTCGTGCGAGCTCCGAACAGGCTCCGAACCACGAGAAAACCGTCCTCAGCCGCGGCTTCTTGGCAACTGATTGCCTTCGCGTGATCGAATGACGCTGTGGTGTCCTCTTTATCGTTGGGGGATCAGCGATCCGGCCCAGGCTGCGTGTAGCGGACGGTTAACGTTGCTCGGCCTCGCCAAGACAAGCTCCTCCGCTGCGATCGCGAGAAGAGATGTCCCAAAGAGGCAACTTCTCCAGGGGCCGGGATCTCGATGCTGGAAATCGGCGGGAATCAATGTCCCAAAAAGGAAATTTTGGAACAAAATGTGGCACACGCTGGTCAGCTGAATTGTTATCGATGACTCCCGGTATGATGTCAGCCAACCCAGCCACCTGTCATCTCTTGAAAGCCAGCCAGCTCTAGCCTCGACGTCAGCGCAGACCTTCGCACCAACGACTTCAAGCCCCAGACGCACATATAAGGAGCTGCCTTCAGCTCCATGTTGTCTCTCCATCAGCAACAGCATCCGAATCCGCAACCGCAGCCGCAACCACCGCCAACAACACAACCGCACCATGTACGCCCGCCTCGACCGTGACAACGCCGCCGTCCTCCTCGTCGACCACCAGACGGGCCTCAACTCGCTCGTCCGCGACATTGACCCCGACAAGTTTGAGACCAACGTCCTCGCCCTCGCCGAGGCCGCAAAGTACTTTGGACTCCCGACGATCCTCACCACCTCGTTCGAGGCCGGCCCCAACGGCCCGCTTGTCCCCGAGCTCAAGGCGCTGCACCCCGAGGCGCCCTACATTGCGCGCCCCGGCCAGATCAACGCCTGGGACAACGACGAGTTTGTCGCCGCCGTCAAGGCCACCGGCAAGAAGCAGCTCATCATCGCCGGCGTCGTCACCGAGGTCTGTGTCGCCTTCCCCACCCTCTCCGCCCTCAAGGCCGGCTACGAGGTGTTTGTCGTCACGGACGCCTCGGGCACGTTCAACCAGCTCACCCGCGACGCGGCGTGGAACCGCATGTCCCAGGCGGGCGCCCAGCTCATGACCTGGTTTGGCGTCGCGTGCGAGCTCCACCGCGACTGGCGCAACGACATGGAGGGCCTCGGCGCTCTCTTCGGCCGCCGCATCCCCGACTACCGCAACCTCATTAACGGCTACACCACCCACACCAACGCCGCCAAGCAGGGCAAGTAAAGCAGTCACAGTAGCGTAGTTTTGTACCCTTTTTTCGTCATGCATGTCTTGCAGGATTACAAGCAGCAGGCTGGTGCTAGCCATAGTATTGACCGAAGTGACCGGATCGATAGGAGCTACAGCATCCCATGAGCTGGCCAGGACCGCCTCCTTTCAGTATGCAGCCAGATCGTCACCAGTTTGGCACTGGGAGTTGTCGGTGACGGGGCCAGAGGCCCCCTTCCTCGGCCCCCGCCCCCGCCCCCGCCACACTCGTCGAACAACCTCTTGTGGTGTCCTCTGCTCATCCACGCCTCCGTCCCCGCCTCTGTCCAGCGCGCCGCAGCCTCCCCCGCCGGCGCAGCGGACGGCCGCGACGCCGCGGCCCGCGGGCCCGCCATGGTCGGCGAGATGGCCGAGCGGTCTAAGGCGCTGTGTTAAGGAGCATCCGGCTCTCCGCAGTCTTCGGACGTGGGTTCGAATCCCACTCTCGTCAGCAGAGGACTCACTTCCTCCCCAGCCCCCCTTTTTAGGCTGCAGCGGCGGGCAGAGGATGCCGAGGGACTTGGGGGCAGATCCCTGGTGCTGGAGGCGCGGTGGCTGCTGATCTCCTACCATAACTCGGTCGGCGCGCGCCTCGGGGCCGCAGCCGCACACACGCGCACGCACACGGCCCGTCGCGTTCCTCCGCCAGCAGGACGCGATGCTGCCTGGTGCGACATTGGCCACCTGGAAAGCCGCCCTCGTTCCCATTCCGCCGTCCGGCTCCATGATGGATGGGCGCGAGGCAGTGCCGCGGGGCCCGCAGCGGACAACGGCGGGGGCGGTCGCGGCCAGAATCCCGCCATGCCGGCAAGGCGAGCCATGTCAGCCGTGTCAGTCGTCAGCGGAGTACCCAGCACCGGGCACCCGTCAGCGCCGTATGGCGCCGCAGTCTATGTCTATATGTATCATTCGGATGGATCTATATTATGTGTTGCGTGCGAGTAGTGTGGTAGTAGAGGAGGAGAGAACGCGCAAGAGCCGGAACCGATAGAATCCAAGAAGACGTAACCCCCGCCACTGATGCCGCTCGCTCATGCCATGTTGATTGTCGTCCCCACGCCATGCCGCTGCCGCCCCGGCACTGTGCGCGCGCGCAGGACACTACCGGCGGCCGCCATACACCTCGCGCGCGCGCGTCTCGAACGCCTCGACCATCTTGTCGGCGACCTTGGGGAGGACGGCCTGCGACGCGATGCGGTGCAGCGGGTTGGCGAACGCGAACACGAGGTCGATCGTCAGGAGGGTCGGGCCGTTGCCGTTGGGCGCCGTCGGCTTGAACGACCACGTGCTGACGAGGTTCTTGAACAGCGGCGACGACTTTGATGCTGTTGCCTGCGGGGTGTTAGCTGCTGCTGCGGCAGGAAGCAGACGGATCTGGGTCCGAGAGGGGACAGCGCGGGGCGCGTGCTGGGCATCGCACACAGACTGCCCACACGCACTCGCGCTGCGCCAGATGGCCGGCACTACACTCACCGAGACACTCTCAAACGGCACGCCGACGACCCTTGAAATGTACCGCTCCTCGAGCCCGCCGAAGCCGACCGCCAGCTCGGCATTCACCACAAACGGCTCCGTGCCGGGCTTCCAGTTGGACGCCGGGCGGCCCGCGGCATCGAGCACCGTCGAGCCGGTGCAGAACGGGAGAAAGTACGAGTACGCGGGCACGTCGGACACGAGCTCGTACAGCTGCGCGGGGGTGTAGCTGCGACAGTCAGCGCCAGCGCGAGTGCAGGCAAAGGTGTAAAGGAGCAAGGTGCCGTCTGCAGAGCTGGGGGCGCGCACGGCGTGGGAGCCAGGGCGCGGGCACGGCCGATCAGTCTCGCTTCCCCGGCCAGGAGGCCAGGAGCTTGGTTGCCGTGCTGATCCGCACCGACGACGCAGCACGGCGCGGCGGATGCACGGTGTCGCGCCGACGGCATATCAAGCTGGATAAAACTCTCTGCTCCCCAGCGCGCTATCAGACGGCGCGCAGCGCGCACGCGGCACACGAGGCTTGCCGAAGATGGCCGATGGAGAATCCCTCCCCTCCCCCAGCCTCGGCCCAACACCGCCACCATCACACCACTCACGGCATGATCTTGCGCGCATTGAAGCGCTGCTCCTCGCCGTCTGGCTGCGGCGCGAGGTTTGCAAGCTTTGAGATGTCCGGGAGCGAGAAGAAGGTGCGCGCGGCGCACGCGGCGGCCGGCGCGCCAGGAGCCGGCGCGGCCCGGGCACAGCACAACAGGAAGGGCACAGGACGAAACGACGCAGAACCAAGCGAAGACGTGAGGCGCCGCCCCACTTGCCCCACCGTGCGGCGCGCTTCCCGGCGGCACCGGCAAGAGTTCCGTCTTTGCAGACAAGGTTTGCCGTCGTCGACGTTTGGCGCGAAACATGCCGATTTTTCGTGTGATTCCATGGCATTTCAGGTCAGATTCCATATGACATCGACACTGCGACCGCAGGGCGGGGCCACATTCAGCTGTAGGTGCTCGGGGGCGTGCGGGGCGCGGGGCACGCAGAGTGTGCAGCTGTATGCACTCGCACGAGGGGCTTGCGCATCACTCAGGCGTGCTTGTCTCGGCAGGCGAGTGGGGGCACAGCGTCTGGCTGGCCATGCTGGCCAGGCAACGCTAGCGCGTTGGCTCAGACCTCGTGTCGACCGCGACCGAGAAAAGCCTCGGCTCGCTGTTCGTACCGTTCGGGAAAGAGTGTCATACACCGAGAACTCGACCTCACCTAGTTTGAGCATCTAATCCCCTTACTTGGGTGTCGCGCTGCCCGCCATCGCCGGCATACCAGCCGACAGACACCGTCCGTCGAGTCCAGTGCGAACCTCTCGCTGGTGCCCACCTCACACGCGCGGCCTCACGCGCCTCACCGGCTCACGCGCCTCACCGGCTCACGCGCCTCATGGCGGACATGCCACGTGCATCATGGCATGCACTCGGCACGCGGTGCTCTCCAGTACTCGGCTCGTACAGGCCTGCCTCCATCGCAACGGTGGCGATGGCAAGACCGAGGTAACGGACGCACAGTGCTTCATCATAGGTATCTATCTCACAACCGTGATCCAACACTTGCACTTGCGCGCTTTCGCGGCACTCACGCCACTCCTGCTCGGTGGTCAGTGAGCCTGCAAGAGTAAGCAGCTCGGGTCCTTTGTACAAGGTCACTGTCCAGGTCTGATCGCCAGACTGCCTCACACCAGACTGACGTTTCTGGGACCGAAGGCTTCACATGTGGTGGATATACATATCAGCATTCGCATATAAGTAGCTAAACTGCTCGAATGTCTCTGTAACCGGGTTGCTGCCTGCGGCCTTTTCTTACTCCTCCCCCCGGCCTCTCTCCGCCACTCTCTGCCGGTCGCTCTCTTATATGACGCACTCAGAGTTCCCTCTCCCCATTATCACCCACACTCGCGGATTGCGTAGACTAGGCAAAGCGGCGCTGACGCTCGTACGCCTTCATCTCCTCGTCGAGCTGGGCCTGGGTTTTCGGCTTGGGGGCCGCAGCGGCGGGAGCAATCTTGGACTTGACGTCGACCTCCATCTTTCCGGCATCCTTCTTCGCGCGCGCGACCTTGTCCTTGCCACCAGCGGCACCAGCGCCCCTGCGTCCCTTGGCAGCAGCGGCACCCTTCGCCGCCGGGGCGGCCGCACCCTTCTTGGCCGGCAACGCCTTGTTCTTCGCCAGACGCGAGAGCAGGAGGTCTCCGGGGTTGCCCTTGGCCTTCTTGATCGCGGCGCGCTGCTTCTCGATGAGCCTGGAGGTGTTAGCGGGATTGAGGGGCGAGAGCTGGGCAGCTGCAGAAGCCAACCTCGTTGCTGGGCACTCACAGCTTCTGCTTCTCCTTCTCTCCAGCCTTGCCCGTCTTGCCCATCCGGTTCAGCAGCTTGAGACCAGGCGCCTTGGTGTCCTCCTGCTGCTGACGCTTAGGCTGCTGCCGCGGGGCGGGGGCGGCCTGGGTAGTCTGCATGGGCTTGACAGTCTGCGGCGCCGACGGGGCAACCGAGGGGTGGGGAGTGTTAGGAGTCAGAACGTGGTGGACCGCGAGGACGTGCGCTGGGAGTCAGTCGGGTCATTGGGAGTCATCCGGGTCGTTACGATGGGACGGGCGGAGCAACGTTGTCGACAACGCTCGAGGTGCTCGGCAGCTGTGGTAGGATTGACACAGCTGCCAGAGCGGACTCTCAGATCAGATCGTTGATCGACCTCCAAAGGTACCCTCAGAGGGCTCTGTCACCACCATCCTCGCCTTCCTTCCAAACTCACAGCCATCGATGACCTGGCCCGAGTAGTTACGGCGGACGCTCTCTGCGTCTGCGTCGGTGCCGACCTGAACAAGGAAAGTGCCGAGGAAGACGTTCGCCGAGTTGAATAGGGCCGTCACAGCGACCGAGGACGGCAGCAGGCGGGTGGGCTCCGAAGTGAGGAGTTCCTGGGTGTGTGAGCTCAGAGTTTGGTATGGCATGTGGGCTCTGGATGATGCACAGGTAGCGCAGCAGCCCGGACGCGAGACGCAGGGCAAGATGCGCCAGGGTACTGTATCCGAGATGTCATGGAAAGGCTAGCATCCCGTGAGTATCGTGGGAGCGGAGGCAGCGACGCGCTCATAGACTGGCCCGCGACGCGTCCTTCCTGGTTCCTCTCTCAACGTCTCAACGGACACACCCGGGACATACTCACAGCCAGATCGTTCTCCCGCACGTCGAGGGGGAGACCGGAGAAGAGGAGCATGGACGGCATGATTGGTGTGGATGGCAACGAGCGGCAAAGGAGAAAAGTGGATGAGAGGACGCGAGGACGCTGTGTTGTGTGCTCCAGGCGACTTTGTCAGTGGTGGATGGACATGGAACAACAATAGGAACCATTTGTTACGTAATCAAATGTCTGGTTTGGTACAGCAGGTGGCACTCCCCGCTCAGACCGGCTCTCGCGCACGGAGCGCACCCTGTCAGAGCAGTGCTATGCATATGACTGTTGCGTGAACGGCACCCACCTCCGCACAACGGCCATTCTGACATACGGAAGAAGTGACTGGCCGATGTCCTGGACGCCGAGAGTGAACGCAGTGAGGCCGCGGACAATTCCAGGTTGCCCTTGCAGAACACACATCCAGTACATCTTGCATGCTTTGCATTCAATCGCCTATTTGTAACTTCTACCAGGAGTGCACCAATTCTCGAGTCTCGAACCCAGGGTCGGGCTATAGGTGTCGGGGGTCGAATGACTACCTGTAGCGACCGCCACCTGCCCGCCTCTCCCTAGGCCAGCTGGCGATCGAGAGTCTGACCCATCAAGTCGAGATATTCGGCAAGGACATCATAGTCGAGGGCCCCAGCCACTCCCCCAGAACTTGCTTCGCTGGCCTCGTTTACAGTAGCCGCATCCACACGAGCCAAGAAGGCCTTTAGCTCGCCGTGACCCCTCGCAGCAAAGGCGTTCGTTTCTGTGCGGAGCTCGAGCCACGTCGAGGGGGAGACCGGAGAAGAGGAGCATGGACGGCATGATTGGTGTGGATGGCAACGAGCGGCAAAGGAGAAAAGTGGATGAGAGGACGCGAGGACGCTGTGTTGTGTGCTC
>PQXP01001039.1:0-37366 GCA_002973495.1 Apiotrichum akiyoshidainum
GGAAGGGGGGAAGAGTGTAAGTATGGTTGCGGGCCAATCGAGGGGGAGAGGGGGAGGGAGAGGAAGGCAAGGGAGGGAAGGCAGCGAGGGAAGGCACTTCTAGGTTGTTGTTGATACCTCTAGTCTAGTGGCTAATAGGGATACTAAGAGGGAAAGCTAATCCCGGAATGACGCGCTCAAATGATCATGAAACCCGCATACAACAGCAGCAGCGAGTACGCAGTGCGGTACGCAGCCAAAAGGGATCATTAAGGTGTCACTACAACTGTGGTCTTTTCTTAGAGTCGCGAGATGCCGCTGTCCTTCCTCCTGGCTCGACCAGTGCGCGTCTTCTTGGCTCTTTTTTTTGCTCTTCGGCCGCCACAGTGGCAAAGGTAACGTTACTTTGCTCAGGGTTTGGTTTCTGTGTGAGGCACCTTTGCTCAAATCAGCCCCTGTGAGGGGTTTTTCTTTTTTTTTTTTTTTTTTTTCCGCCAGAGAGACGGCATGGGCCATCAGAGCAGAGGGAAAGGACATGACATCAAAGGCACTCAGGAACAGTGTCCACAGGTGACTGCTCTCTACTCTGTCCCTCTGCTCTGATGCCATTCCCAGGCTGCCGTCATCAACCCACACGTCTAAATCTAGCGCAGTCTTTTCTGTCCCACATTCTTGCACTCGTCACATTTTTTCTCTCTCTCTTTCTTTATCTTTCCCATGGGCATGATTATGATTATGATGATGATGATGATGATGATGATGATGATGATGATGATGATGATGATGCTGGCATGTGTCACGAGCGCTGCTGCTCGTCGTTGGGTGGCAAAAGTCCCAACGGTATCTTGACGACACCATTCTGGTCATCGGACATGCCAAACGGCTGCTCCGTTCTGCCGTAACGGCGCGCCTCGTCCATCTATTTACATATCGCGATCCGAGCGGCATCACACTGATCCGCATCTGTCGCGGCGGCGGCGGCAACACGCCCTGTCCTGTCTGTAGAGTAGCGCTGCTGTGCAGGCAGAGGGAGGCCATTGATCTGATTAGACTCTGTTCTACTCTCTGCCTACTCTACATGATTATTTAGTATTTGTTTGCCTCTGTTCGGCACCCACCCACACCCACTGAAACGGACAGTGGCCGCTAATGACGCAATGTCCTGTCCCCGCCACCTCCTCCCCAACTCTTACCCTGGAGATCCTGACAATCAAAGAGACTGCGACCTGCTGCGAGCGGCAAATGCCTGGTGTGCTCGCCTCTGCCCCTCTGCGCCGAGGTCCTTTTTTGCTGCGATCGCCGAGAGTGAGTGAGTGAGTGAGTAGCGTCACGTCCATGCGATCCACTGCGCCACTGCGCCACTGCATCGTGCCCTGCAGCGCTGCGCCGACATACCCTGCGCAAGAGTCCATCCACATCGCATCGCCCTCCAGCACCAGGGCACAGGGCACGGCATCTAAAAAAAGTAAATGCCTTCTCTTTCGGGTTACTGTTTGTGCTGTTTTTCGCTTTCGGCCCAACGGCCACTGGCACAAGGCAATCAATGGCTGCTCCGATCGGCACAGGGAGAGGGTCCATGCACCGACCAGCCAGGGACACCGGAACGGCGCAAAGGGACGGCGCAGAGGGAGCGCTTGGGCCACCGGCCGCCCACCCAGGACCGGCATGTTCTCATCTCTCAACGCCCTCCCTCGCACGCCGCGCGCGCCGCACTTGTCGGAGCACCTGCTGCGCACTGCGCACTGCGCGCTGTGAACACACTGCGCACTGTGCGGCTGCGGCTGCGGCGGCTGCATGACGCGCGCGCCGGATCTCGTACTTCCGCCGCCATGCTCACTTTGGCCACATGCTCACTTTGGCCACAGGAATGCTCCGTCGTATGCGGCATGTGCATTGCTCCATGCCATGCTCCATTTTCCTGCCGCTGCTAGCGCGTCGGAGAGTGCGAGCTTGGGCTTGGCGTGCCGTCCATGACGCGCAGCAGCACATGCACCACCGAGCCCCACCCACCGAAGCTCCCGGGCGCCCGAGATCCCGAGACCCCGATCCCGAGTAGGGGCATGCACGTGCGATGCACCACGCGACGTTGCGACGGCGACAGCGGATGCAACGGATCCACGGATCAACGGATGCAACGGATGCAATGGCCCAATGGACGACTGTGGCAGAGGGACAAGGACACGGCGTGAAACCCGGTGGCCTATCGGCGCTGACGACACGGCACGCCGCCGCGCGCCGCAGGGAGGTGTCCGTGGCCGTGCGCCGCCGCCATGCATGATGTATGACGCTGCTGGCCTGATGGGTTTCCCTCCCTCAGACGTCGGACCTCGGGCCTCGGGCCTGGCCTGGCTGACGTGATCGACAGCGCTGGTCCCGTGGTCTCGTGTCGGATGCAAAACGCTGACCAACACACGAGCCCAAGAGACAGACACACATGGAGCCTCGAACCTCTGGCCGGGCGCGGGGGTGGCCGGGTTGTGGAGTTGGAGTGTGGCACACGCAGACGGTTTAGTATGGTATGCCTCTCGGCTCGACGCGCGCGACGCGCCGCGCCGCGAGACGCTGCCAGGCGCGAGGTGCCCGCAGAGCGCAGCCGTCGATTCTTGTACTGCATCCTGCCCCGTATCGTCGTCGGACACCGCCGTGTCGCGCGGGAGATGCACAGGGGCATGTAGGGGTTCGCAGGGGGATCTCCTTCGGAGGCAGTCTTCGGCGCTGTCCCATTCCAGTGCTCCGACTGTACTGGGGAAGAAGGGGAGGGAGGGGGAGGAGATCGGCCAGCGGGTTGATCACACCGGGTCAGTGAGTCAGTGCGCCCGGTCATGGGTTCCCCTGCCTGTCGGTCACGGAGCAGAACAAGGGCCACGACCGAGAATGGCAGATGATGCGCGCCAAGCCGCGTCGGGACGCGCCCCCGTGCGTTCCATGTGCTGGTACGACGATACGCGATACGGTAGAGTACGTAGAGTACTGGACACGCTCGCGCGTTCCAGCGCGCAACCGGGACTGCCACGGACAATGATACGAGCAGGACGCGGACTGGTTCTCGGGGTGAAACACACCGTGCCCCTCTACATTCTCCTCCTTGTCGCCCCTCGCGTCGCTCCGCTTCAGGCTTGCACACTGCACACTCGGACACTGCCCGCTGCACACTGCGCCCTTCGCGTACGTGGCAGGCCACGCAGGTTGCGGACACCTCTCCGTCGTCGCGAGCTCGCTGCCCGCGCCGACGCCATGCCACGCCACGCTCGCCGCTAGCCATTCTTGATCGCTACGGCAAGCAGCCCGGCCAGCGTGGCAGACCGGCACGTCCGGCGCTTCCTCCAGTCACCCCCCAGCACGACGGCCGCTCTTTTTCTGCGGCTGCCAGCGGGCGCCCCGTCGTCACGCTCCGTACCGCACACGGAGCGTGGCGGGGCGGGGGCTCTGTGGCGCGACGCGGCGGGGGCTCTGCGTCTGCGGTTCCGTGCGTCTCGATCCTGTGGCCCATGGCGTGGTGGCCCGGCGGCTCGTGGCTCATGGTTCTGCGCACTGGGCATACAGGAGCAGACGCCAACATGGCGCGCGTCACCGTACCCGCAGGTCTGCAGTCTCCATAGGTCTTCCAGATCAGGCCAGGTCCGACATTGCCGCCGCCGCCGCCGCCGCCGCCCCCGCCGCAGTGTCTTGGCCACGCACCATCCGGTACCAGGCGCGTCACTCAGCCGCGCGAGGAACAGCCACGCCGTCATCCTGCGTCGCCCAGGACGGCGAGCCTGTCTGGCGCAGGTGCAGTGGCAGTCGCAGCTGCCGCCAGGCGGTGAGTCACCTGGCGGATGGTCCGGATAAGTCTCGGGGCCAGGACGCACTGGGGCGTGCTGCTGTTGGGATCGACAGCCGCAGTGTCGCTAGGACAGCCCGGCAGACGCTTGGCCAAGGCACCAAGGGACAGAGCCGCGGGCGCGCGCGCCGCCTGCGCTGCAGCGGACAATAACATGGCGAGCAAGCGAGAGCGACGAGCGCTGCGTACTGGTCTCATGGCTCATGTCGTGCTTGCAGGTCGCGCGGGCGTCCACGGTGGCAGCCTCCGTGGGTGGCTGCGCGCAGCGAGCGATGCGCACGAGTGGCATGGCCCCTCGGCACCCACTGCGGCACCCGAGGGCTCGGTGCCGGATATCCGGGCACTGCCACCTCGCAGCGTCCGCCGTATCGCACGGCCCAAGGCCGCTGCAGCGTACACGTGCGCCGTTGCCCGTGGACGTGTGTATGTGCGCCCTTTGCGCGCTTGGCTCGGGCTCGCAGTTTGTCAGCGAGGCGCGCCGCGCGTCGCGCGTCGCTCAACGCGCAACTCTCCCTTTCGCCCTTTCCAGCAGGACTGCACCGCCCGCCGCTGTCCCCACTCGTGACTCCTGCATCCCACCCTGCAGTCCACCCGGCACGCTGCTATGCATATGTACCGTGCCTAAACCTATTTACCTGCGCCACACGCCGCCCAGGACCATGCGCGCTCGCACCGTGGCCCGTGGCGGCTTGGCTCTTGGCGGCTTGGCGGCGCGATGCGGCATTGCCTCTGCGCATCTCGTCCAATGCTCTGATCCGCATATCCATATCCGCAGTCCAGCTCGCACGGAGCATGGTCGTCCAGGAATCCCCACAACCTCGCGCTCAGTGGCACCAGGCTCGCCGCATGAAACCAGAATAGTGCTGCATTCACGTAATCTCTACACGGCCTCTACTGCCATCTCGTTGGACCCCCATGGCCCGGTACTCTACTGGCGGACATCCTCCATGTCGCTGCCGCTCTCCGATCCGCTCTCGCTTCCGCTCTCCGAGCCGCAGTCCGAGTCCTCGTTGCCGAGCGTCGGGAGCTCGCGGCGCGTGACCTCGAAGCCAAACTCGCGGAACGACGCCTCGACCTCGTCGGCCTTGCCGCTGTTGACGGCAACGGCGGCGATCGAGGTAGCGGGGTCAAAGAGCTTGACGTAGTACTTTGCGATGCACTCGCGGATCTGCGGGATGGTGACGTCCTGTTGTCAGTTTGAGGTTACACTTTCCAACTCACGCTAAGCTTGTTGAGGAGCTCCTGGCTGTACTTTTTGTTCTTGCCCTTGAGGACCTCGTCGACGTACGACATCGAGGCAGCCTTGGAGGCGGTCGAGGCGGCGCGGGCAAACGTGTAGGCCTCGGAGGCGCACGCGGCGTCAACGAGGTTCTGGTCAATCTCCGTCTGTTGTCAGTTGACTAATCGCGCCGAGGAACTCACAGTGCCGTCAGCGAGACCCTTGAGCACCTTGGCGGCCTCGTTGTACGCGAGGAAGGCGTTCGGCGAGCGCTGCACGGAGAAGGTGGTGGCGCCCGACTCGAGGTCGTAGTCGAGGTAGGCGCCGTAGGCGAGACCAGAGCCGCGGATCGCCTTCCAAAGGTACGACTCCATGGTGTTGAGGACCTTGGTGGTGACGATCATGGCGGGGACGTCGGGGTGGTCAAAGCCCTCGGGACCGCGGGCGTGGTGCTCCGAGTACGAGCCCTCGATAGCGGCCATGGGAACCATCTCGAGGACCTTCGAGGGGTTTGCACCGAGCTCGGTGAAGAACGCCGAAGCAACAGTCTGGGGCAAGCGGGTGGTGGGCTTCGCGACGGGGATGAACGCCTTGGCGAGAGTGGAGCGGGGGGCGGGGAGCGAGAGAATGTCACCAGCGACAGACACACGCATAACCTCGGGGTGGACGAGGGCAGTGCGGATCGCCTCGAGGGCCTTGATGACCTTTTCGGGCTCGTCGCGGATCTCGTCAGCAATGCGGGGGAGAACCTCGAGCTGGTTGAGAAGCCCGCTGTTCTGCGCGGGCGAGAGAGCCGAGTCGTAGGTGAGGTTCGACAGCACGGAGCGGGCGACCGTGCGGCCCTCACGTTTGCGGTCCGGGAGGTTCTGGACCTCCTTGGCGAGAATGACCTCGAGGCTGACGTCAGTCGAACGGCACAGAACTCAGACCTACCGCTCCTTGGTGAACTGGGTGCCCTCAAGAACGTCACGCAGCCAGGCAACGGCCTGACCGTAGCGCTCCTTCTCGACCTTGAGGTTGACGCTGATCGACTCGGGGAAGACGTTGCGGACACCAAAGGTGGCGTCGGTGAAGACAGTCAGGTCGTCGAGCTGGTTGACAACCTCCTCGTGGGTGAGAACGGTTCCGTCGGCGCGCTTGACGCCGGCGTTGAAGAGGGCCCAGCGGAAGACGGCGACGTAGGGGAGGAGCTCCTTGGCAATCTTGGTGGTGTCGAGGAGGGTGCTGACGAGAACAAAGTTGGACGCGACGTGGGAGAAGTGGGCCTGGTAGGGGAGGGCCGCTCCGTCGGCATCGACATACGACTGGACGGCGCCCTTGTCGCTCTCAACAACGTCGCCAGGGGCCTTGTTGACGGCAGTCTCAACAGGGATCCACGTAAGGTCCGAGGGCTTGGTGGCGGGGAATGCGGTGAGCATGGCCTCGGGGATGGGCTGGTCGCTCTCCTTCTTGGCGGCCTCGAGATCGTCGGCGAGCTTCTTGAGTCCGTCCTCGCCAAACTTGGCCTTCTGCTCGGCGACACGCTCCTTCTCAGTCTTCTCAAGCTCAGCCGAGAGCTTGGCAGAGGGCTTGCCGACGGTGGTGATCGACTCGGTGGAGATAAAGTACTTGCTGATGAGGTCGGCCCAGTCCTGGGCGGTGTACTTGTCCAGAATGGAAAAGTCGTGGAGGTCGTTAAAGGTCTTGGGGAGGTCCTTGCCGTCCTTGTCACCGTAGAGGAAGTCCTGAATGATGCCGTTGGAGAGGGCGCCGCTGACACGGCTCTCAACGCTGTTTAGGGTGTTGCGGCGCTCGCGACGCAGAACGAGGGCCATGCGCTCCATGTCAATGCCCTCCTCGACAATCTTGGCAAGCTTGGCCTTGACAAGGTTGGGCATCTCGGTGAGCATCTTCTTGGGGACACCGGTGGCGACAAGAGTGAGCTCGCTCTTGTTCACGCGGGCCTCAGAGTAGAAGCCGATGCTAGTAGCGAGAGGCTCGGCAATCTCGACAAACTCTTTCTGAAGCGGCGACGTAGCAGACTCGGAGAGGTAGCTGGCGACAATGTCAAGCGCCAGGTCAGCGACATAGTCGCCGGGAGGGGGGCCGAGCCAGGTGGTCATAAAGTTGCCCGACGACTCGTCCTCCTCCATAAACTCGACAATGTGGTCCTCCGACTTGGCGATGGTGTTGGGGAGGGCGGTGGTGGTCTCGGTGAAGGGGCGCTTCCAGCCAGCGGGGGGAACGTAGGGGCCAGGGTTCTTGGGGTCGCGCTTCTGCTGCTCAAGAATCATGGGCTCGACCTTGTTGTTGAGGACCTCGAWGAGCTCGGCAGGCTCGACGGCACCGTCCACGATGAGGCAGAGCTGAGAGTTAGGCAGATTGGCGTAGTAGTGGACTCACGTTGTGGGGGACGTAGTACGTCTGGTGGTAGTCACGAATCATCTGGGCGGAGAGGACGCGGAGACGGGCAAGAAGGCCACCAGTCTCGCTGCGGTAAGCCGAGGTCTCGGGGTAGAGCGAGCGCTGGAGCCTAAAGGGTTAGCACCAGCACCAGAATCTTGTGGGATACTCACTTGAGAGCCATGCGGTCCCAGGACTGGTTCTCGCGGCCCTGCATCTCCGAGTAGACGACACCAGCGTCCTCACCCTCGCCGTTGATGTGGTGCACCTCAGTGACGAATCCGGCATCGGTCATGGTGGGGTGGAGGATGTGGTCGACGTAGATGGGGAGCATGTTGAGGAAGCCCTTGCTGCCGGCGCTCTCCATCGTGTACGCGGTGTCTGCCGTCAGCTATCTGATCTGCACAGCTCCAAATGGGTCCCCGCTAGGAAACGGGCTGTATTCCCACACCACTCACGGTCGTTGGCAGTCCAAGCATTGGTGCCATCAGAGCCGGCACGGTTGGCGAGCTGGTCGAGGACGCCCTTGTACGGGTAGCTCTTCGAGCCGAGGAAGACAAGACTGGGGGTCAGTTGCTGTTATTAGGTCCAGGGTACGACGCACTGCTCGAGCGTGTGGGGGCGACCGGTGTCGTCAAAGACTGCTCGTCAGCGCCGCTTCTCAGGTCTGGACTTACTCTCCGAGGCAACGACAAAGAAGCCGTTAGTCTGCAAGGGAGTTAGTGGGCTGACTCGGAGAAGCGTCAGAGCGCAAGATACATACCACGGGGGCTGAGATGTGTTAGCTTTCAAACCCGGCAACTGTATAGCTTACAAGAGTGGTTGCCGAGGACGACGGTGAGACCGGTCTTATCGCTGCGCCACTTGGAGACGTTGACGGGGGCGTACGGGAGGTCGAAGGACTGGAGGACCTTGAAGTTGCCGTAGTCAGCGGCGGCGGTGGGTGCAGAGACCATGGTGACGTGCTGCGCAAAGGTACGGCGGTGGAGGAGCGGGGTGGAAAGGGGAGCGGTTGTAGTCGCAGCGGAGGGGCGGGTCGCGAGGGGACGGGTCACCGACGAGCCAGCAGAGAGGGAGTGGATGCTGCGACGGGGGAGGGCGGAGAGAGCGGAGAGACGCTTGCTTGTAGAGAGGGAAGCAGTCTGCGATGATGAGAACCTCTTTACGAGGTTGCGAGGTATCATGCGGTCCGAGGGGAGGCACAGAGGGTGGAGGGCGAGGACGAGACGGAGGGAGTGAGACAGCGGACGCTCGCTCATCGCCATTTCCATCTTTCTGGTCACTACCAAGAGGACCCTCCAGAACATACCCACTCACCACTTTTAGATTATGTAATCCCCCCTTTTTACCTGGTCCCCCTCCCCCAGGACACACTCAGTGCCCACCTCCACCCGGGGCTCAGTCCAGTCAACCTGAGTCGGCCATGACCACTTTTTGGGCCTTGTTGTTGCCACTCGCATCCCTGTTACTGTCTTTCTTCTCATTCCATTCACCTGCATTCATCGCAGCAGCTCGCCCAACACGCCGCCGCCGCTGAAGACGCCGCGATGGATGACGATGAGGCAGACATCTCCGCTTTCCGCCTCAGCGCCTCCGCGGCCAGGACCCTCACGCGCAAGGTCGAGAGGCATGACAAACGCGTAAAGAAACAAAAGGCATTGGACAAGGCTGCAAAACAGGGAGACCAAGGTGGGGCTGATGCAACATGTACAGTGACTAACGCGGCTAGATGCTCCCATTGAGATTCCATCCTCACCGTCGCCATCGCCGTCCGTCATCAGCATTCAGTCCGGTGCGAGTGACGATGAGTTTGAGGAAGTGGCGATCCCCGCAGAGTCCTCGATGCCGCACACGCCCGCGGACGGATGGCACCACAATCCCGAGTCACTCGACGTCGTCGACCGCGAGGTGACCTACCTTACAGAAGACGAAGATGAGGAGTCGCACATCATCCGCCTGGAGATTGGCGGCGAGACTGAGGCAGACAAGGCCAAAGCGCTCGAGTTGGCCCTTCGCAAGTGAGTTCTCCAACCGGCTCCATAGAACTGACAGTAACAGGAAGCCCATGACAGCCAAGGACCGCGCCTTGAGGATGGAGATTCACAAGATGCATACCATCTGTCTCCTCGCGTCGGCCAAGATCCGGAATCAATGGGCATGCGACGACGTCCTCAAGGTAGATGCCAGAATATATTGACCTTTTGTCTGACATCCAGGCGCGCCTTCTCTCCCTTCTCCCACACCCGCTGCACGCCGCATTCTCGATATCCCCTAAGCGATTCCCAGACCGTGCTCAGCGCTCTCGCCTGTTCATCGAAGCGCTACAGCAGCTTGCGACTTGGTGGTCGCAGTCGTTCTTTGATATCTCCGATGAGACCCTAGGCCAGCGCACACGCACCTGGGATGACATCCAGGAGATCATCGACCGCCTCCCGCCTGTTGACAAATGGGAGATGAAGGGAGGCAAGTGGACGCGGCGGTACGTCGAGGTCAACGCGCCCGAGGACCGCAAGGGCAAGGGCAAGGCGACGGACAAGAAGAAGAAGGAACAGTTGGACCCCGTGATGGACGCACTCACAAAGGAGATTGGCGGCGAGCGCCTGCGGTCCGTCAACAGCCTCATGAAGAAGTGCCTGCAGCAGGAGGGCTCGCGTGACATCTCCGCCCAGCTCTTCGTTGCCCTTGCCCGCGCATGCGGTCTTGGTGCGCGCCTTGTCGTGAGCGTGCAGGCTGTTCCCTGGCGTGCAGAAAAGGCGGTGGCGAAGAAGAAGACTGGCGCTGGTAGCGGCGCCCGAGCTCTCGCCACCCGACAGGGCATGGGCGCGGACCCGGTGAGCGAGGAGGAAGACCTGGAAGAGGTGCCCATTCCTGGCGTCACCTCGACAAGCCCCTCATCCTCGAAGAAAAAGTCCAACGCAGGACGCGCCAAGCGGACTGGTGACCCGGCCGACATCTATCGTCTCAGGCAGCAGCGGCCGCCGCCGCAAACTCTCGGCACCAGGGAGAAGCCCAAGCCAGTCAGGAGGAAGAAAGAGAGTGGGTTTAATCGCTATGCCGCTTTGCTAAAACGCAGTGATGACGTCTCAGCCGCCTGTCTTCTGGGCAGAAGTGTTCAGTCGGTCTGACCAGCGCTGGGTACCCGTTGATCCTATGAGCGGCGTAGTGCGAAAAAAAGCATTCTACGACCCTGTCAGCGACACTGGCCCGGTGAGGATGGTCTATGTCGTTGCGTACGAGGAAGGTGAGTTGCGGTGTGTAACATCCACTGACCCGTTCAGATGGCTTCGCACGCGATGTCACATTACGCTATGCGAAGAACTTTGGAGCCAGGACGTGCAAGCTTCGCCCGCCTGCTCGTCCGGGAGAGGAGAACGACTGGTGGTCTGGTATTGTCCAGTTCCTGCAGCGGCCGCAGCGGCTGAACCGCGACGACCTCGAGGACGCCGAATTGGAGATGAGCCAGGTCAGCGAAACGATGCCGCTTGTCATGACAGGCTTCAAGGATCACCCTCTGTGAGCTTGGAAAGAGTTGTCCTCCGCTGACCCCAGGTACGTGCTTGAGCGACACCTTAAACAAAACGAGGTCATCATGCCGAAGCGCGAGATTGGCCGCTTCAAGGGCGAGGCTGTGTATCGCCGCAGCACAGTCCTGCAGCTCAAGACGCCCGAGACGTGGATGCGTGTCGGCCGCATGGTCAAGGAACGCCAGGAGCCGCTCAAGTGGATAAAACAGCGCGCCGTGACGATCCAGAAGCGGCGCGCACAGGAGCTGGCTGTCCAGGAAGGCCACGAGCCGATCCAGCAGGGCCTGTACGCCGAGTACCAGACCGAGCTGTACAAGCCGCCGCCAATCGAGAACGTGAGTGCTGCACCCCGTCCTTGCTCTAACCTCCAGGGCATCATCCCTCGCAACGCGTTCGGCAACATTGACCTGTACACGCCGTCGATGCTGCCCGAGGGTGCCGTCCACCTGCCGTACAAAGGCATCGCCAAGGTCGCCAAAGGCCTGAGCATCTCGTACGCGGAGGCAGTCACGACTTTCGAGTTCAAGCGCCAGAAGGCAACTCCTGTGCTGACCGGTATTGTCGTGGCAAAGGAGAACGAGGACGTGGTGTTAGAAGCCTATTGGAAGTCGGCTGCTGCGGCAGAGGAGAAGGAGAAGGCACGGCGCGAGACCCAGGCGCTCAAGCGATGGGCGAAACTCGTCAACGGCATGCGCGTGCGCAACCGGCTGCGCGCAGAATACGGAACCAGCGAGGAGGTGAGTTGACTCAGCTTGTATAGTAACTGACAGCCCAGCTGCATGAACGGACGACGAACCCCATGGCACTCGAACAGCCAGCGCGCACCGCCGCATCCATCATCGCTGCGGCCAACCAGGAGAGCACGTCCACCTGGCAGTCGTCAGTGCTCGAGAGGATGTACGACGAGTATGAGGAGGAGATTGAGGAGGAGAAGCCCGAAATCGAGGTTGAGGAGCCTGTTGCCGAGCCTGCCGCGAATGCCCCGGATCCGATCGCTGCAGACCCCTCGTCGGAGCTCTCAGAGCTGGAAGAGGACCCCGAGCCCGAGCCTGCTCCTCCGCCTCCACCCGTTCAGACTGCCCGAGGGCTACGGATACGTCTGCGCGTGAACCCGCCCTCGGTCGTCTCGACGCCGGAGCCCGAGACTTCTCGTGCTGGACGTCGGCGTCAAGGTGCTGCTGGCCCAAGTGCCAATGGCAGTGCCCCTGCCGTAGCCGCTTCTGCGCCAGCACCGCCACCCATCCCCGCTCCCGCCTCTGCGCTCCCTCCGTCTAGGGCAGCGCCCCCGCCTCGCGGTGGCGGAAAGATGAAGCCGCGCATGAGGCTGCCGACCGCTAGAACGACCGCGAACGGCGCCAGCGCAAGCGCACCGATGAACGCCACCACAGCCAAGCCAACGGCCAAACCAAAAGCAAACGGCAAGAAGGCTGCCGGCAAGAAACGCAAGGCGGAAAGCGAGAGCGAGGCGGACGAGACGGACTCTGATGATGGCGCACCTGTTTCTCGTGCAAAAGCTGCGGCACCAGCTCCGGTAGCGTCGACGCGCACATTACGTAGTCGTGCGCCGAAGACGGCGCAGCAGGAGGCCGAAGAGGAGGAGAAGAGGAACCGCATGCGGGCGGCGATGGCGAGCGACGAGGACGAGTAAGGAAGAGTCGTGTAGCTCATATATGTAATGACACATCTGTGAATGTTTCTTGCTCTTGTTAGTTCCCGTGCTTGTCTGTGGTGGGCGGTTCACTGTGCAGTGCAGGAATACAGTGCTACATCTCATCTCAATCTCAGAGTACAACAATCTACGCAGCGACCTTGGCCTTGGCGGCTGTCTTAGCTGCCGGCTTGGCCTTGGCCGCAGCAGACGCGACCTTGTCGTCCTTCTTCTCCTCTGCCGCAGCGGCAGCGGCCTTCTTCTTCTTCTTCTTGAGCAGCGCGGCGCCGACGGCGCTGCGGACGTTCTCCTTAATCTCGCGGCTCTCCTCGAGGAACTTGTCGTCGTCAAACTTGTGCTTCTTGCACGCGAGCTCCTCGAGGTCGACCTCGGCGAGGCGCTTGCTGCCCTCTGCACTGTCCTCTGTAGCGGAAACGCCGAGCTGGCGCTCAATCTTCTCGAGCTTGGCCTGGGCCTCCGCAGCCGCCTTGGCCTTGAGTTCTGGGAGCGTCTCGACGAGGTCTGCCTGGCTGGGAATGTTAGTTTGGCTCTCAGTTCATAGTTTATGGAGCTAGGATGTAGGAAATCGTGTCTGTTGCCAAGAACACATACCGCTGGGCCTCCTTGAGCGCACCGAGACGACGACCAGAGAGATCGCGGCACGAGTCAAAGTTTGTGCTCTTGCTGGCATTCATGCGGCCTCCGGCCGCACGAAGGTTGGCACCGAAACCGCCCTTGCCACCGAGGACGCGGGGGACAAGCTCGAGGTCGACAGGGAAGGTCGAAGAGTGGGCCAGCGCGCCGAGAGGGGTGGACGGGGCGACGACACCGGAGCGCGTACGAAGGTAACACGTGTCGGTGAAGGGGAGGTCGAGCTCCTCGAGAAGCGCGGCCGCGACGTCGGTGGGCGACGCGGTGATTGCGCGCGTGCCGAGGGGCGAGGGGAGACGGACGTTGACGAGCATCGTGGTGGTGGTGGTGCGACGATGGATCGATGGAGAAGTAGATCAGTCATGCTGGGACCCAGTTATCAATCTGGGTGGCAACATGGAGGTGACCCTCATTTGATTCCGCTAAGCCTGGCTTGTTGGCAATGCCGCGCGCCTAAGAATCAAAGATTTTGATCATAGGTGCGCCACCACGTGCGCCTCCACAAAAGTTAGAGATTTCATGACCACTTCGAGATCAGAGTTGTGAAGATTGCTCTCACAACAACCACCACTACCCACCTCCCACACCCACGCCCACATCTCGCCATGGGCCGGAAATCCAAGGGCACCAAGCGTTCCGCCACCGGACCGACGATTAACAAGATCGAAAAGTATGAGGACACCCTCGAGGAGGGCGGCGTCGACGACTGTGAGTTCGGCGGCGACACTGTGGGAGACCCTCACCAGCCGCACACGCACAGCGCTAACGTCAGTCATGTTCAAGCGCGACCAGATCAACTTTGATACCAACGACGACTCAGGCGATGAGGACATCAACGCCGGCCAGGGCGAGGAGGTGCTCGGCCTGAACTGGAAGCGCGCCGGCGATGACGACGAGGAGGATGAGGAGGCGTACGGCGAGGAGGACGAGGAGGAGGATGGCTGGGGCGATATGCCGGCGAAGAAGCAGCGCAAGGAGAAGGTCAAGCCTGATCTTTCCACAAAGGGTCGCTTCGGTAAGGAGGACGTTTCGTCCGACGAGTACTCTGAAGACGAGGAGTCTGGATCTGGCTCCGGCTCCGAGGACGACGAGGAGGGTTGGGGCAGGCAGTACTACTCGCGCCCGTCGACAAGGAGGGAGAAGGAGAAGGAGGACGTCTACGACGAGAAGCGCGAGGAGGAGCGTGAGATGGAGGAGAAGGAAGTCCGCCGCTTGCAGCGCCGCGCGCGCGAGGCGCTCGGCGAGGACGACTGGGGTCTCGACGACGTCGAGGTCGAGTACGCCGCTGAGGCCACCAAGCCCCAGGCTGAGGCTGCTCCCATCGCCGTGGCCGCCCCCGAGACCAACGACCCCGAGATCCTCATCCGTCATCTCCAGAAGCACGAGCCCCTCAAGCTTGCGCTTGCCCGTGACTTCCCCCTCGTTCTCCACAAGCTCCGCTCCACCGCCCGTGGCATCAAGCGCATGTCCAAGGAGCGCGAGGGCGAGGAGAGCCTGCACAAGGGCCTGGGATGGCTCCACTACCGTGAGTTACATTTTTGGGGCAGCGCAACTGACAGGCCAGAGGCGCTTCTCACCTACGCCACCACCCTCGCCTTCTACATCCATCTCTGCGCTCTCCCTGCCGCTGAGCGCCCCGACATGTCCAACCACCCGATCATCCAGCGCCTGCTCCAGCTCAAGGAGGGCGTTGCTACCCTCGAGGACCTCGACTTCTCGGCCGGCTCCGTGTCGGACGCTGGACCCGAGCTCTTCGTCCGTGACGGCATGGAGCTCGAGGACGAGGACGACGAGGAGTTCGAGGCCATGATGGCCGCCAAGCGCGAGCTTCTGGGCCGCATGCAGGAGGGCGCTGGAATGGAGCCCGAGGAGGACGACATCGAGGACGAGGACGACGAGGAGATTGAGATTGATGAGGACGAGGACGCGCAGAACCTCTGGAGCGCTGAGGGCCTCGAGGACAGCGAGCTCGACGACCTTATCGCGGATGCGGAGATGGAGATGAGCGGCAAGAAGAAGGGCGACAAGAAGGAGAAGAAGCGCTCCAGGGGGAGGAAGGCCAAGGCTGTCGACTCGGACTCGGACTCGGAGGACCTCGGCGTGCCGGCATTCCAGCCGATGGAGGAGCCCGAGTTTGTGTCGTCCAAGAAGTCGAAGAAGTCCAAGAAGACGGTCGAGCTTACCGACGCCGACGAGACCCTCGGCGACGCCCTCGAGCTTGCCGATGCCGATGCCGGAGACAAGGAACGCCGCAAAAAGTCGCTCCGCTTCCACACTGCCAAGATCGCCGCCACGTCCGCACGCCGTACTGCTGCACGCGACCGCCGCCTCGGTGGAGACGACGACATTCCCTACCGCGACCGCCAGGCCGCAAGGGACGCTGCCCTCCGCAAGAACGGCCCCAAGGGCGACGGAGGCGAGGACCTCGACGGCTCGGACTGGACCGAGGGAGACCGCAAGCGTGCGCGTGAGGTCCGCGAGGAGGCCGACGACAACGAGGGCGACGACGACGGCTACTACGACCTCGTCAAGCGCCGCAAGACCGAGAAGGACGAGGCCAAGGCGGCCGCCCACGAAGAGTTCCTTGCGGACAAGTTGTGAGTGGCTCACGTGAGAGGGGAGTAGCTAACATTGCAGCGCCGCGTTCGACGAGCTCGACGAGACAACCGACGGCCCCCGTGCACTCACCCGCGCGATCGAGAAGAACCGCGGTCTCACGCCGCGCAGGGCCAAGACCGGCCGCAACCCCCGTGTCAAGAAGAAGCTCGCGTACGAGAAGGCCAAGCAGAAGGTCGGCTCGCAGCGTGCCGTCTTCAAGGGTGGCCAGAGCGCGCTCTCCGGCTCGTACTCGGGAGAGAAGACTGGTATCTCCACAGTGTCCAAGTCGCGCAAGTTCTAACGGACTTGGAGAGGGGAGGCTGGTGTTTCGGTGCTATAGATATATCTGCAATGCACCTTGTTACTATACAGTGATCTACGGAATCTACTTTTTGCGGTTCGAGGGCGGCGGGCGGCGCTTCTTGAACATGCTCTTTGCGGGAGCAGGAGCGGCCTCCGGCTCGGCTTTGACCTCGGCCGGTGCTTCTGTAGGCAGCTCGGCCTTGACAGTGTTGTCGGCAACCTCCGTCCTGATCTCATCCTTGGCCTCCTGAACCTCCTCCTTGTCACCATCCTCGGTCTTGACCTCGTCCTTGACCTGCTCGCCAATCTTGCTCCACCCCGTCACTCCCTGCTTGGCTGCGGCCTCAGCCGCGGGCGGCGCCTCAGGTTCCGCTTCTCCAATCTTACGCTCTTTTGTCTTGATCTTGATGCTGCCGAGGGCAGCCGGGTCCCACTCGTCGTCGTTGTACACGTCATGGACAGGGCGCTTGCCCTTGTGGGAGAATTTGAAGCTCTCGTGGTCGTCGCCCTGCTCATCGGTGCGCAGGTCTGCGAGCGGCTCCGGCTGGGCAGTGCTCGGCACGCCGTCCTCGCCGTACACCATGGCGGGGCCCTCAGCGACTTCCTCCCACTTGCCGACGGCTGTTCCGCGACCGCGCACCATCTGTTCAATCTCGTATGATGACAGCTTGGTCTCCTCGTCGTCAAAGCCGAGCTGCGAGGCGGACGAGTAGTTGGCCCACTTGTCGCCGGACGGCTTGGCCCGGATACGAGAGGACGAGGCCGCTGCGGAAGAACCGGCGTCGGGAGCCGGGCGGCCAGAGTACACTCCCGTGTCCTTCGCATGGGCCGCCTGGGCCGCCTGGAGCATGAGCTTAGGAACTGCGAACGATAAGAAAGCTCAGAGGAATGACTTACCGCCTCGATACGCGCAAACTCCTTTGCATTTGCCTCCTTCTCGCGCTTGGCGCGCTCTCCGCCGCGATAAATGTCACGAATATACCGCTCCTTGTTTCCCTGGTGCTTCAGGCCGCTCTCGTGCAGGCTGCGCGACTGCTATCAGCTTTAACCCGCCCACAAGAAAACTCACAGGCGCATCATCACGGATCCAGATATTGCAATACTTGCACCAGTACTGTTTCTTTGAGACCCAGTATCTGCGGGTCAGAAATGTTTGGGAATTCAAGCTGGGCACGGTACGTACTCGGACATTTTTATGCTGTTTGGTGGTGGTGGTCGACGATGTTGTTGTGACACCGAGTTCATAGAATGCCTGGCGAAATGGCGTTTGAAGGTGTTGGGCGGCAAACCCAGATTACGTAAATTCTCATTCCTCGAGCCAAAAGTGGAGGTTGCCACTGACGGTGACGACGAGGACGCAACTGCACAGAGCCATCTCGCCCTGTCTCTCGCCTTTGTATCCTCATCAACCGGCCCGATCGCCCCCTCACAATGGTAAGCTCCTGCAAGCAGTTCATTCGCTCACAACAGCACGGTGTCAAGCGCACCAAGATCTCTGCCGAGGCCGCCGAGGCCAAGCGCCTCAAGGAGCTCAGCAAGATCCAGACGTATGTCGCACTGCAGGACGACGTCCTGGAGAGGGTGAGCTTCTATATAACTCTCAGTCTATCTGACATGTTCTCAGAAACGCGCCAACGACTATTCTTCCGAGGCGCTGGCGAGGACGAACGAGATCCTTGACCTTAACCCCGAGTTCTACACCGTGTGGAACTACCGCCGCAACATCTTGACGCGCGGCCTGCTCCCCGAGTCGTGAGTTGCCAAATGCTCTGTCGCCTTTCCGGTGCAGGTATTGTCATCTTGCCGGTATAACTAACAACAGTACCCCGGAGCAGGTCGTCGGCCTGCTGACCGCCGAGCTCCGTCTCACCATGGCGTACCTCAAGGTGCACCCGAAGGTTTACTGGATCTGGACGCACCGCAAGTGGTGTCTCGAGAACCTGCCCGCTGGCCCGGGGGAGACGGAGCAGTGGCGTACAGAGGCGTGGAAGATGGAGCTTATGGTCGTGGAGAAGATTCTTGACACAGACGCGCGCAACTGTACGTATCTTGATCTCGAGCAGCGCAATGGCAGTCACTGACCCCAGTCCATGCGTGGGGATACCGTCGGTACGTCGTCGCGTCGCTGCCTGCTGGTCTAGCTGCGGCGCGCACACCGGCCGACGAGCTCAAGTACACGACCAAGAAGATTGAAACGAACTTCTCCAACTTCTCCGCCTGGCACTACAGGACAAAACTCCTCGGACAGGCATGGGAGAGCCTGTCTGCTGACGAGGTGGCGCGGGAGAAGGACGCCGGTGAGTTTTTGGATACGACATGTTGGAACTCACACGGCCCAGAGTTTGAGCTCGTCACAAACGCCCTCTGGACCGACCCCGGAGACCAGAGCGGATGGCTCTACCACCGCTGGCTGATCGGCACGAGTGGGTTCTGATTGTGAGGCATGAATCTAACCCAGACCCCGACCCCGAGGTGCTCAAGCGCGAGCGCGACAACATTGGCGAGCTCCACGACGCCGAGCCGGATTCCAAGTGGTGCATGAACTCGCTCGCGCACTACCTGCTTCTGTCCGCCAAACTGCCGTCCACACCACCAGCGGACGTGGCAAAGTTCCACACCGAGGCAAAGATCATTTTGGAGCGTCTCGCCGTCATCGACGAGGACAGGAAGGAGCGCTACCGCGAGCTCGGTAAGTCAAGCAACAGTTCAAACCTGACCTTAAGCGAACCAGCAGTTGTGAAGCAGTATAGTCCTTCAAAGGCCATGTCATCACCCATGCACACCAGCAGTGGCATTGCTTGTCAACCGTCGCAGCACACTTTTCTACAACTGAATTACTGGGTCGGGAAGAAGCTAGGAGATCTCTTCAGCACATGGCTACCCTGCAAGCCGCAGCGTTGCGAGCTGTTCGGTACTCGGTCTGAATGACATGACTGATTGGATCATTCAGCCGCTATCAGCAGTGGGAGCTGGTGACTGGCTAGAGGCAGGTCCATTGCCTGATGTCAGGCTCAGAGCAATTCGACAGAGGCACTGTTGTTCACCAGTGGCGCAGCGATGGCCCACCCCAAAGCTGTGTTCATGGTGACCAAAGTTGGGTTCCGCATTTTCATCTCTTCACAGCTTCAGATATCGCTCCAATTGATTCGCTTCCACGCTGACCATATGGCGGGAAGGGGTCGTAATGGCGTAAACTGGCACAGCTTCAGACTCGAGCGGCACCACGAGTTTCTGAACCGACTCCGTTCCAGGTTTCAGCTCGACACACCACCATCAGCGCGCATCTATGGCGAGCTGTCAGCAGGGCTGGGACAACCTGGGTGTAGAATGTTTCAGCCAAGTTGTGCTACAGTACAGTAGACTGCTATCTCAGGTGGGCTTCCGGGTACATGTGGTACGTAACCAAAGGCTCCGAGTTCCCCTGGTGCTCCGTAAGAGATATAGTAGTGCCAATGGTCCCCATCAGGGCAGGTGCTCGATGTGTCTGTTCCGCGGGCTGCTGCGGTGTTGGGAATGTCAAGTCTGTTGCAGAGGGTTGAAGGCTGGAGGACTGAAAGAGTCGTCAGCATACTCTGTACAATCGCAGACGTTCTCGCAATATGGCGCTGTTGCTCTTCTTCACTTCCCACTATCTCATTTCATCGACCACCGCCGACACCGACATCGCCATGGCTCCGTCCGGCTCGCAGCTCGTGGCTCTCGCGATCGCCGCACTGTTACCAAGCGTTCTGGGAGATGGGCAGCTGCCGGTCAACATGACCGTCCCAGCGAACAGCTCTCTTTTCTACAACTGGGCATCTGGATTCCAATCCATCGATGGGAGCAACATCGTCTACACCCCGCCGGAGTCGCCAAGCAATACCAACTCTGAAGCTGTATACCAAGTTCAACTGGAATACCCCGGAGGTGGTTTCTGCTTGCATGGCGAATTTGAAGAGGAAGTGGTTGTGGACGTCGCCATCCACAACCAGGACGTTAATCTCGTGTATGTCCTTTCGGACGGCCACACAGTGTGCACCTCTCCCCCGACTGGGGGCTATCAGGACGTGGCGGTCGTTAGTGGATTGAAATCTCTCTCGCACGCAACTTTCATGGGGCAAATGGAAGCGCCGTTCGGAGCTACGACGAAGCAAATAACCATATCCAACCTCAAACTTGTCCAAGGCGGAAAACAGAGCAGCAACTCAGCCCTCACTTTCACGTCGGTTTCAGTGGCAGATGACGAGATTGAGCTCGAGGGGGGTTCAGTGCTTAGTATCAAGGTTCCCCTCCGAACAACGTTCGTTGTCCTCAGAGGCTCGGGACATATGGGGGAGCAACAACCCTCAGACGGCGTAAAGATCACAATGAATCAGCCTTGGCCAGGTACTCCAAACCAGGAGCCTTGGTTCTTAAACTGGAACAAAATTCCCGGGGCAGCCGACAGCCCGCTATTCTACAGCCCTCTGGAGCCCAATCTCGAGTACACGTTTACCATTACCGGGATACCCGACAAGTTCAAAATCGCTTCAATTGATATGTTCTCGATCAACATGTCGTAAGTGGAGCCTTGATAGACAGATGTGGCTAACAGGAGCAGGGGCGAGACGAAGCCGTCCAACGTCGGGGTGATCGTTAGCTCTGTGGTGAGTAGGCGTGGCGGCGAAATACTGAGATGCTGATTGATAGCTTGGGGCTCTCGCGATTCTGGGCCTGCTCGGCGGAGGGCTATTCTACATGATACGCAAACGGAGACCGGGAGCAGCGTAAGTGGGATGCGTCAAGTGTGGCATGTGGCGCGGGACTGACAAACAGCACCATTGATGAGAATGAGCGGTTCGTGATCGAGCCTGACCTCATCGTCGAGCCCTTCCAAGACGAGGCGATGCCTCTCATCAGACGGAACCAGTACGAGAGCCAAATGACTGAGACCCACCCCGAGAGCTGCGGGGTCAGCAGGGTCACGCCCAGTACCTCGGATATTGCGTGCCCGAGCGAAGGGGTGTTCCCTGCAATAACACAGGAGGCGCGCGAGGCTGCAGCCCAGAGGGCCGCAGCCGAGAGGTCCCACGACAGCGATACCGTCACCCTCCTTCACGACAGCGAGGGCCACGCCCCGATGCCAGGCCCTTCGGCTCTGCCTCCCATGTATCATCCATCATGGGACAGTAGCAGTTGTGGTCACTCGACAGACGATACTCGCTAAGCACCGATGAACGAATTTGTACAAATGCCCCACGTCAAGCAATGGGCCCACTCCCGGCGATTCATACTGATCACCCCGAGCTCTGTTCACTAAACCATGTCGTCCACATCCTAGAGGACATGGAACTCTCGACCAGTGCAAAAGGGCAGTACCTCGCCAGACATGTGGCAACTCAGTAGCATTAATTCTGGATGAAAACATCTCCTACCCCCGAATCTGACCGCGCCGGGCCAAGATTCGGATCCCTGTTCCTATTACTCATGATGCCAGCACCGCACCGTCCACCTCCTTCTGGAACAGGCCGCGTCCGAACGCGCCAGCGACGACCGCGAAGCCGTCCTCCGCCTCGTGCACCTCGGAGAGGAAGAGGTCGTGGCGGTCGGCGAGGCGCGTCTGGTTGCGGCGGATCTCGCGCACCATGGCGTGCTGCTGCGAGCAGAGAATGCACTCGGGGTCCGAGTCCGACAGGCAGCGCTGGTGGTAGCTGTGCTTGCACATAAAATGCACCGCCGGCAGGTCGAGCTGGCCGCCGCACGCCGCGCACTGAGTGACCTGGAACACCTCGGGCTGACGGGTGCTTGTGAGCTCGGCAATCTGCTTTTCCTTCGCAGCCGTCTCGGAGCGGTACGACTCGACGAGCGTCTTGTCCGCCTCAATCTCCGCGGCGGTCTCCTCAACCTTGGAGCGCAACCAGTCCTTGACTGTGCCAACAGACGCCACACCATTCCGGCTCAACAGCTGGACAACGGCAAGCGGCGGCATAATGCGCTCCTCGTCGATGGTGCGCAGCAGACCGGGGAGCGCCGCCTGGTGCCGCGTGAGAACGGTGGTGGACGAGGTAAGGTAGCGCAGCACGAGCGGGTAGAGAGTCTTGTTGGTTGGGCCGTACACGTCGAGGTACCGGAGGACCTCGTCAGAGGCACGGGGTGTCGCGGAGCCATCGATGCCCTCATCCTTCTCCATCCAGTAGCGAAGAACATCCTCGTACATGCCCATGCTCTCCCAGAGACCGACGAGACCATCGGTGAAGCCGGCCATCGAACAAAGCACAAGCGCGTGCATGGGATCGTAGGGGACGGTGTCGCCAGACGCGAGGAGGGCGAGGGCCTTGGTGCGTGCAGCAGAAGCAGTGGCGACATCGGCGGAGTTGGTCGAGGCGAGGTACAGCTCCAGCAAAGTGTTCCACACTGCGCGCTGGTCGGCAAGCGCGGGGTCAGGCACGTCGGCGACCTCAACATCACGCCGCGGCACGGGACCGGTGTGCGGCTGAACCGACGCGTCCACCTGCTGATTCCACAGTGCAAGTGCCACGTCCTCCAGGAAGTGCACGAAGAGGTCGTGGTGGTCCACAAAGTGTGCGAAGAACTGGCGGGGAGACGGCGGGATGTACGACGGCACTTCGATGATCGGCGTGTCGACAGGCGAAGGACGCTCCGGCGAGGTGATACCATTAGGGGGCGAGACCAGTCCTGAGCCGTTCGCACCGGGAGTGCTAGTGCCGTTACCGTTGCCCTCGGTACCGAACAGGCGGTTGACGCCAAGGTAGGACATCACGCCCGGAGTGGAGCCGTTCGCCTTGGGGTCCGACGGGTGCACGTCCGAGTGTTGCGTCTCACGACCAAGATTTCCGCTGCAAAGGTCGATAAGGAGATCGGTGGTGGCGACCGGTTCGTGCTGGAGTAACGCGCGACCGTACTGCACAAGGTTCTCCTCACACTGATGTCAGTTTGATGAAGACTAAAAAATAACTCACGGCCTCAGGACCCAGCGAGCGGAGGTACTTCAGTGCGTCCTTGTACTCCTCCGCGTCCTCGATCTGGATACGGAGGTACTCCTCGTGCTTGCGGTACTTTCTCGCGAGGTAAGTGGCATGCTCGAAGAAGCCCGCCTGACGACACACGCGGATGGCGGTCTCGAGGTCGAACGGCAGGGCATCGACACCGGACGCCTCCGAGCGGTGCGCCTCTGTCTTGATGAACGAGTCGAGGCGGGCACGGTCAGAGGTCTTGGTGTAGCAGTTGAGGAGCAGGGTGGTGTGGTCTGGGTTTGCGAGGCCGCGCGAGTGCAGCTCCTGGAGATAGGTTGTGAGGTTGTTGATGCGCTGAGCGTCGAGAAACTGAGATTAGTTTGATCCTGACTATTAGCTTACTTTGCGGATCACATAGCTGGGCTGAACGTGTCCCAGGGTCTTGACAAACTGGCTCATGGCACCGTCAAAGTCGCCCTTGCCGTACAGGTAGTCTCCATACAGGCGGTGGATCTCGGCGACGCCTGCCTCATCCAGACCTTGCGAGCGAGCCAGGCTGAGCGCGAGGGTGTATAGGTTGCGCTTGTAGAGTACATCAAGCTTTGCCGAGGTGGAGTGCTCCTCCAATCGTGTGAGCTGCAAGTCAGTTACTGTCGGTCATGTTAAGAAAAGTCACCTGTCCGTTGCCCTCAAAGACAAAGATGTTGCCAAACTGCGCAAAGACGCTGCGGATACCGTGGCGGAAGACGCCATTGTACGCAATGAGCTTATTCTGGAGGTCGAAGATAGTAATCTTGGCCATGTCGGCGACCTCGGCCGCACGTGAGACATGGCGACGCGCCGCGGCGGAGGCGGGGTGCATAGGCGGCGAGACAATGACGAGGTTGTTCTTGTACACGCTCACGTACGACTTGGGGCCCTCATACGCATAGCAAGCGCCGCGGCCGTCAGGAGAGTAGAGGTAGATCGCCTCGTCCCGGGCGACGAGCATCTCACGCTTACCCCAGTCCATCATGGCACAGCCGAGGCCGCTGCCTGTCTCGTCCAGAATACGAGCCTCACCGCCCTTGGCCGAGACAGGAGCCGCGAGGACGCGGTTAGTTGTAACAATGTACAGTGCTGTCGCTGTTGTTGCGCCGCTCTTGTCGCCAGCAACAGGACCCTCGCGGAAGCCAAGACCGGTAATCGCCTCTGGCGCACGGTCGTTGGCCTCGAGGATGACGCGGGCCTTAGGCAATGAGTTTAGGGCGGTCGGCGAGGTAGTGAGGGACTGGAGGAGGTGGCGGTAAAGGAGGACAGTTCCATCGCCTAAGCCAATTGCAAGGTGAGAGAGGTTGGATGTGAGCGCGACTGCCGAGACCTGGGGAGTTAGAACAAGATAATACCTCGAACTCACAGGATGGGGCCGACCGGATGAGTGCTGGATGCGGACATTGCGCATAAGCACCGGTCCGCCGCCCGCCTTCCTCTTCTCGTCGCGTGTGAGGTCCCAGACCTTGAGAACAGGCTGCCTGCTTCCTTCCTCTTCGCCCACTGCGAGCAGGAGACCGCCTGCCTCTGCGAGTGCTGTCGCGCGTCCAGAACCTGAGGATCCCTCCCATGCGGTGAAGCTGCGCTCCGTAGCAAAGTGCTTGTCAAGAATGTGAATCGATGTTCCGCTAGATACAATGAGAGACGGAGGTAGTGGGGAGCCGACCGATGTCGGTGTGACAACGAGCGGCGCCGCGAGCTCGGACAATGCGCGCGGTGCGGAACCGAGATCCTCGATGTCCTTGACGCTCTCGGTGTCGAAGAAGGTGAACTGCCTCCACTGGGGAGCAGACAGCGTGTCGGGGCCCCGCGATGGTCCCGCGACCATTGTTGCTGATGATGTGAGGTTGGAAAATGAGGGAGAACGATGGTTGGGTTGCAACGACGTTGTTCATGGTCGAGTGCATGTCGTTGAGCGTTGAGCGCGGCTTGCGGTCGCCGGTGTCGTCACACCAGAAAGGGGGGTGGCATTTAAAGAGATCGTGGCGCCCCCAGGACTCTACCACGCTGCACTGCGATGCATACATTCAACGCCCTCGCTTTGCATATGGAACCCTGTGTGCATCCAGTGAAGCGAGATGACATCTACAGCAGTGCAAAGCACCACTTATGTGTCCACTGGCAAGTCTCCGAGGTATGCTGGGCGCCAGCTGGTGGGAAGTGGTATGCTGGGTTGGGCTGCGTTTCAGCAGTGTGCTCAGGGCACTGCGCACTGCACTGCAGGTCACGGACTGTTGTCGCCCTGGAACCAGTGTGGAGGTCAAACACGATGACCACCTGGACAACTCGCCAGACTTTGTTCGGCGCTACTCTGTTCACACCATCCATACCACCATCATCACCACCACCACCACCCACACTCCAGTCTCTGACGCTCATTCCCGGCAATGGACACCGAGGAGCACCTCGACGCCGCCGACCCCCGCGCGACTCTGGGCGTTCGCCCAGGCGGCCGGCCGCCCCTGCCCCCCGGCGCAGGTGCACCCAGCGAGGGTGGAGGTTCGTCGTCCAGACCGCACCTGAGGCTGCAAATGGTCGACAGCAACACCAGCGCACAAAGCTCTCGCCCACCATCTCCCCGCAACACGAATCCTCGCGTTTCGTACCAGCTCTCAGTACCGCCGCTATTGACTTCGACCAGCACCAGCCCCGGTGGTCGTTCGCCCCTAAGTGCTGACAGGAACGTATCAGGTGCAACAGCTGCTTCGGGTTTTACCACCATCAGCGAGCTAGCATCTGCGGCGGGCGATGCAGGAGTAAAGCGCCGGCGGCGAGCGACACTTGCGCGGAAGCAGCAGGCATCCGCACTGACGGCCAATCGAGGCCAGTATGAGACACAGAAGCTTCTTAGCCACTTGCTCGACCGCCTCGAATCCCGACGGAAGGGTCTCGACATTCTGAACCGCGCTGTCGCTTCTGCCAAAGTGACAGCCGCGAATCAGACAAGAAGCAAGAACGCGGTCGCGCAACTCGGCAAGGCCGTGGCGGGAGCGGCGGTTCGCACAACCACGGCGGCTGGCAAGGCGTTAACAGGTGGCGTCGACGATGATGAAGAAGAAGATGAAGACGACATATTTGCTGTGGACGGCATAGACTGGGACACAGACGCCACGTACGACCTGCTCGAGCAGACGCGCAGTCTCCTTATTCTTGCCGACCGACAAGGACTCGATCTGTTTGGAGAGTCGGGCCTCGCGGCGGCGGAAATGGCCAGCTCGGCTGCCAAAGCCAAGGCCAAGCGGATGGGACGCTTCTCGTCTATCGGTCCTGTGAACAGCCGAACAAGCAACGACAGTGTGTTCGGCGGTGTTCCCGGTCCGATTCTGCTTCGCCGCCTTGCCGGTGTCGTCATATCGCTCATCGCCACCGACTGCCACCATACGACCCAACGTTTCCGTCTGCTCAAGCCCCCGTTCGCACTCCAGACTATGGTCCTGGACGTGGCCGCCCTGCTGTACCACAAGGGCGATCTCGAGATCAAGATCATGATGATGAACGCGATCATCCAGGCGCTCTACACGATGGGCGCACCGATGCGTGACAGGATCTGCCAATGGCTTGAGGGCCGCATGGGAGAGCTGCTGCGCCGCCTCGCAACAGAACGAGGCACTGATGACGGCACCTCCGACGTCAGCTTCAATGGTGAGCTGTACTGGTCAGACGTTGAGCTGACCCCAGACCCGTTTAGTCCTGTCAGCTCAGAGGATTCACCATCCGTCCCCCGCTTCGCATTCTCAGCACCACATGACGGGAGCACTGGCGAAAACAAGGGATGGATGCGGTATTCGCCCGCTGGAACACCCGCACCATACCACGACAAGATCGTTGGTATCTTGTCAACGCACTCGGCTGGCCATATACCAGCAGCAGCCATTCAAATCGCATCGCTCGTCCCCCGCATGCTGGTAGCTCTCACCACCACAATCGACCTCACCACGGCCAACCTGACGACGATCCACTGCGTCCATCGTCTTATTTCGCTCATCCTGACTGCCAAGCCGGATGCTGGCCTTGACTTGATGGAGATCATCGCCCACGCAGAACCGGGAGCACGGAGACGAGGCATGGACATTCTCGCGACATACTACTCCAAGACTGTCGGCCACAACACCATTGCCCGCCGACCGGCACTCGCAACCTACGCTGCCCACCGCACCAAGTGGGAAACAGGCCAGGATCGCGCACTGATGGAGGACGATACAGAGGGACACTACTACATTCCCTGGCGGACGACCAACATGGACCGGTGCCTCGGCTGCAACCAGATTTGTCACGGATTTTGCGTAAAGTGCACCATGTGCAGCGACGTCAAGCACTTCTTCTGCCTCAAACTCTCGCACCAGGAGGTCTTTGAATACACTGTGACCGTCCTTGCGACGGCAACCAAGCCGTCGAGGGTCGAAACGGTATGCGTGCGTTTCTCCCTTGTCCCTCCCCGCCCAGATGAGCTCGTTATCAGTGGTGGTGGCAAAGGTACCTCGCACGCAACAGAACGCAAAGTCGGACAACACCACTTGCGACTTGTCAACCTGTTTACTCTCACTCTGTGCGACAAGTGCCGACAACCGCTGTGGGGTACAACTGCCCAGGCATATGTGTGTGTTAACCAGTGTCAGCGCTTCTTCCACCCCGCGTGCGCAGAGGCGCTCGACTTTGTTTCCGACGAACAGTGCCAGCCTGGAAAGGACGTATACGTCAATCCCGAGGCACGCCAGACGGATGATATTCTGGACCCCTTCTCCATCACGGCCGTTGAAATCCACCAGTCGTGGCTCCAGGCGCGAAACAAGATCTGCTACGAGTCCTCAAAGCTCTCGCACATGTCGTACGACGAGGTGTCCTTCCTCTACGCCAACCTCTGGATCCAGCATGAGATATACTTGAGCGGTATCTCCGTTGGCTCGCTGCGTATCCTGGATGTCCCAAATGAAGACGATATTACAGGCATCGCGATGCTGTTGAACGATTACGAGAACAAGCTCGGCCGTGATCTCGCTGTTTCACCTGCCATGGTCGACTTTGCCAACGTCGCGAGTGAAGAGATCCCCGACAAGGGCTGCTTGATGTGGCAGGTGCGGTATCTCCAGTACTGCGCCGCCCTGATACGCGCGCCAGTTTCCCCACCTGAACACGAACACGGTCACGGCCATACTCACGCCCAGGGCGGCCTTCTCACCGTCGAGGGCGCACGGCCGGATAGCCCCACTGGCTCCATCGCAGACGGCCCCTCGCGGGCATATGAGCAGGTCCCCATACCCATTGTCAGCCAGTGTCTGGCCACAGACCTCCTTCTCCGCGACGACCTCGCCGCAGCAGCCCTGCTCGAGCAGCTGAGGCAGTTTGGCCTCATCTCGATCCCGAACCGCCGAGCTGTCGACGCTCGTGCCCTTGACGACAAGAATCTCGCGGTCACAACCCCGCTCCCCTTGCTCATGGACTCGTCGCCTGCCGTGGAGTTGCTTGTGCTGGCCATTGAGGGTCTTCTCGACGACATCGACCTCACAGCCAACGAGCAGGCGCTTAGCTTGCTGCATAAACTCGCGTGGCCTACCACCATGTGCTCTGCGTATGCCATGATCCGTCTCGGTGGCGCCGTCATGTCGTGGATCATGGACGAGGTGAGTTATTGGTGTTCGTGGAACACTGACGCCAGGACGACGTCCTGCATCACATTGTCAAGAACTACGCAAGTATGCGCAAGCGTCCGCCGGGAGTACGGAATCCGCCTGGCATGTCGAGTGGAGGAGGAAACTCGGCGGTTGCGGCTTACAAGGACGACCGTGGCTTGCTGTTGCATCGATATGCCCGCCCGTGGCTCGAGGCGCTGTGCGCAATGGACCCTGACTCGTACTCGAACCTCGCATACGAGCGCAGCAAGATCATCGACAACAAGTATGAGACCCTTGACCTGCCGAAGAAGCCTGATGAAGCGGCAGCAGCCATGGCTGGTATCGCTTTGACGCGCATTGCGGCGCTCGTGGACGCCGATGTCATGTTCACAGGCTCGCTCGACCTTACCACCAACTGGCTCGAGGATCTCGGGGCCGTCATGGACACTGGCGTCGTCTTCAAGCCTCTGCCCCGCCTTCTCCGACACGCAAATGGATTCGACCCCGACCGGGACGTGTGGCAGGAAGCAGCGTTGGTGTCGGAGGACGGGGATGAGGGATTACATCGTGTCTGTCGCTGGTTCCGCGCCCTCACATTCTCCGGTGTCATGGTGCCCTGGGAGTCTATCACGTCGCTTGTGGACAAGCACTCGGTCGGCCATTCCGGTGACGAGGCGCTCTTCCATCTTGTGGCCGCCATGGACGCCAACATGGCGCCGATTGAGCCTGTGGCGTTTGCCGAAGCGAACAACAACATCTTCATCCCTCTTGCTGTGTCCATGAGCATGCGCAAGACCAAGCCATCCTCTGAGGAGGTCGACATGCTTACCATCAGCATGCTGTCGCTTCTCAAGGCATACGGCACCCCTGCAGAGGCTATTGCTGAGACGAGCCTTGCGAAGCGCAAGGCGCTGGCAAGCAACACGAAGCGCAAACATGCCGAGGCAGCTGCTCCAATGCACGCCAACATCCCCCTCCACTCCGAGGTCATCTTTGCGGCGGCCCGCATTCTCCCGCACCTGAACCGGCCCACTGACATTGTTCTCGACTTCCTCTGGCTGCTCACGGTGAAGTCGACCGGCGCAGCCAATGTTCTCGGCTTCCTGCACACCATATGCCCGGAGCTGTACACGTTGCTGTGGCCCCTCTACGACCGCGCGGACGTGAACCGTCGGAGCCGCGCGCGGTTGTTCATGCGGTTACTCACGATCAACAGCAAGCCAATCGAGGAGCAAGTCATGCGCAGCATCAAGGGCCGGGACGCACATGTCACTCGCGAGCGCCTGCTCGAGTTTGTCCTTGAGCTTGCCGACAAGGACCTCACTATCGAAGTCAATGGCTGGCGTCGGGCATCTGTGGGCCTCATCACCATCTTCTTCGACGTCGCCCTCCAGCCTAACGAGCCAATGCCTGAGACTCTCGTGATCTGGAAGGCGCTCCTCCCGGCACACCTCCAAGCCATCACCGACTGTTTCGAAGAGTACCTCGAAAGCTGTCCCGATGAGCAGCGCCTTCAGCTCCTCGTCAAGCTCATGCGCCTCCGCCCCCACCTTCCTTCTTGGCCTCGTGAGTTATCTCGGCGATAAAGCACTGACTTGCAGTCGTCGGGTGGAGTACAATCGAAGCGCTCGTTACGGAGCAGTTGACCAATATCCGCCAGTTTGAGGGTCACGACTCGGTTCAGGCCATATCAGCAGTTCTCGAAGCACGGAATATTCGAGTGTCGACACTTGCTTTCGGTCTCCAGATGCTGTCTGCGGGCGTCGAATGCGAGTGGATCGCGCTGCAGACCTTCCAACAGCATGTCGCTGCCGCATGTGCTCAACCGTGGCCGGAGCCAACTGACCTTGTCACCGGTATCCTGCTTCCCGCGCTCAAGACCGTACTGGACTCGACGGCTCGCACGCCCATCCTGGACTCGACCGGCCGTGCAAGAGAGACAACGCTCGTCGGTGCGATCTTCGTCGCCATCGTGATCAACTTTGCGACCGACCTCGGCAAACACAACTTTGTCGTTCAGCGCTGTATTCTCGACATTCTCCTTGTCATCTTCTTCAAACACAACGTTCAGCCATACGAGCTGTCGGCGTTAACGACCCTCCAGACGCTCGCAGCGTTTGCGGCCGAGGAGAACTCGAGCGAGAACCGCCTGCTGGCGCTGCAGATTCTGCGCACGGCGCAGGCCCGCATGCCCAAGGACCGCTTCTCGCGCGTACTGCCTGCGCTCTTTGTGCGGATTGCCGACATCATGTTCAAGGAAACGACCGCCGATGGCGACTCGGCCATTATTGACGCGTGTCGCGAGCTGCTGAATGCGTCCATTGAAGAGTTTGGAAAGGCCRGMCTCKTCCTCCAGGTCCTTCGTACCGATGGACAGCAGAGTGCAGGTAACACCTCGCCGGAGGCTATTGGTCGCGCAATGCAGGTCGCTGCTCGCTTATCTGGCCACAAGAATAAAAACGTCTGGCTCGATCAGGTCATCCGTGATCTGTGAGTGAATATAGGGGCCGGCTTAACTAACCCCAGCCCTGACGTGTTCCGCTGGCCGCGCGACGGCATGGCACATGTGTTCCAGTCCATCGCTCGTTTGAGTACAACTCTCGAAGACGGCCTCACAGAGGAAGGCGCAGAGGGTGAGTGTCGGACTGAACTGGCTTGGTTCTAACAATCAGCGTTCTGTGAATTCCTCAGCCGCCTTGGCCGACACGCCGCAGAATGGGACGCACCGCACGAGATCAACCTCAACCCGGTACTGCAGATGTGCACCGCGCTACTCCGTATCTGTCCCACAGGATCGCAACTCGAACTGCTGGGTCAGGTGGCATCCTTCCTGCACATCGTGTTGTCACGATACGCTGTGAACCTGGAGCAGATCCGCAAGATCATTCCGGTATCGATCCGCGTGACCCGCCACCAGCAGGTGGACAACGCGATCGTCAGTGTGCTGTTCGAGATCTGCGGTGCAACACTCAAGGGTCTTTCCGTATCTCCCGTCACGCTGCGTAGTTTACTTGAGTGGCTCGGTGACGAGGCGGACGAGCACCTGAAGCGCGAGCGCCTGACGTTGCTCGTCGAGGCGTCGCCCGGCTGCTCAGCAATCCTCACTCGCAGCCACCCGACTCTTGTCAACATGCGTCGCGATCCCGAGCTCATGATGGGCCTCTTGAAAGCTGCCGCGACAGTCATCGTACGTGCCGAGCTCGAGTGGGAGGGCAACACGGGTCTCGTCCTGCGCAACCTGCCAAAGGAGTCAGCAGCCACACAGCTCGACGTGTTTGCGCACATCCTGTTCGCATCGCTTGAAGTCCGCCTCGGTGCCGCTCGCTCGTCATTCACCTCGCTGTTCCCTGTCCTGGGCCGCGCGACATCGTTGTCCCTTTTTGCGTGTGCCGATCTCCTCTCCGTTCCCGATCCCAGCGGCGACGGAGCCCACCTCGCCTCGTCCGCATTCGTCGTCATGCGTCTTGCGGTGCTGGCAGTGAACGACCCGCCCCCGAAGGACGGTACCTTCGCGTCCTTCGACGCGTCGGCCGTCGAAGCGCACGACGTGCTGTTGTCGTTCTGGCACCGTCTCTGGCCAGAGTGGGAGCGTTTGCTCGGCCTCTCCCTTGCGCCGTCGTGTGTCAACCTTCCTCAGCGGGCCGTGACGCTCAGTGTCCTGATGGACATTATCCTCTTCATCTCTGCCAACCAACCCAAGCTCCTCGTCGAGCCTGCGCCGACGCTCGCGCGCGGACTCGCGCAGCTCGAAGAATGGCACACTTCCGCCGGCACGTCCGTTCCCGTCAAACTTCACAAGGCGGAGGCGGCGCTCGACGCGGCTATACTCCGCTCCCAGCCCGCAGCCAATGTGCGCCGCACCGCAATGTCGGCGATCTGGAACGACATGCTCGCGACAGAACGCCTCGTCTCCCTCCGTACTCTCTCATAACCATGGCCCAGGATCCGCTGATTCCTTCCTATACCTATACCACTCGCTTAAGCAAATACCCTAGAGTCTCTATCGCATGCATACAGGGACGAGTGGTCCAGAGGGTATATCCGCAATTGTAGTGTAAAAGCGTAATGTAAAAAATGTGTCGCCTCCCATCGTGTCTTGTGTCCGCTCACACTGAATGTGATCGGTTTTTTGTGGTCTATCGCCGACAAACAGCTCAACAGCATACCTCGCGTCTAGTCCTTCTTGGCACGCTTGCGCTTGTTGCCGTCCTTGGCGCTGCTGCTGTCCTTGCGCTTCTCCTTCTTGCCGTTGTCCTTGGCGTCCTCCTTCTTGTCAGCCGAGACGACCGTCTGGGCGCCCTTGACGCTGACGGTGGTGGAGAGGCGAGAGCGCATCTCAGGGGCGGCGGTGGCAATGGCGCTGATCTGCTTCTCGGCCGTGGAGAAGTCGGCGGCGGTGTCAATGGCAAACTCCTCCATGTTGATAGCGTCGAGGAGCTCGCGCTGGGCGGCCTTGTTGCGGCTCTTCTCCTCGGAGGCGGCCTCGGCAATGTCCTGGGCGACAGTCTTCTCAGCAGGAGCGAGCGCGGCAATGGCGGCGGTAGGGGCCTCGGTGGGGAGGTCAGCTCCGAGGGCCTCCTTCTGGATGTCCTGCATGTGCTTGACGGCGCGGCGGACGAGCTTGCCAAAGAGGGCGAGAACCTGGTGCGAGGGCGCGCCTAGGTCGGTCTCGAGCGCCTCGATCGGGCGGCGCTGCAGACCAAGCGAAAGGAGGATAGCGGCCTGGACGGCAGAAAGGCCGAACTCGGGGCCCAGGCGCTTGGAGAAGTTGAGCATGGCAATAGCGGGAACCAGGTCGAGGACGACGTGGTAGTCGACCATGCCGTCGGCGTACGACTCGAGGCGCTTCATGTCGAAGGGCGACAGAAGGGCCGAGAGCTCGTCAGCAGTGATGGTCTTGGGGGCCTCGGACCTGCGCGATGCGGCGTCAATGACGCTAAGCGCGACCTGCGACGAGAACTTCTTGAAGCAGTCGTACGACAGGAGATTGAGGAAGCGGTGGCGGAAGTCGGTGGCAAAGGCGCCGAGCCATCCCTCGGCCTGCGCGACGTTGGAAAGCAGCGGGCGAAGGAAAACGAAAGTGTGCTCGCCAGTGAGGGCGTTCTCCTTCTGCGAAGCGTAGAGAGGAACGTAGCCCGACTTCTTCCAGAAGCGGAGGAGCTCGGGAGTAAGGCCGAACGAGACACCGAGGTAGTCGAGGTTCTCAGGCTTGCGCTCGCTGAGGCGCTGAAGAAGAGGAGGCATGCGAGCAACGTCGCGGACGGCAATCTTGTCGTTGGCGAGCGAGGCGTCGGCCGAGATCTTGGCGTCGGCGAAGGACATCTCGTCGGCGACCTCATCGAGGTTGGTGAGCTCGCCCGAGTAGAAGGCGTTGAGGGCCTCGAGGGCGCGGGCACCGTAACCCATACGAGCATAGTCGGGGTGGGTGGCAATGCGGACAATGCGGGCACCCGAGAGCATAGCAAAGTCGCTGTCCTGGAACTGCTGGGCAATGACCCAGGGGATCATGTCGCCAGCCGAACGGGTACCGCTGTGGGAGAGCTCCTTGAGAACAGCCTCACGCGAGATGTTACCCTCAAGGGCGACCTGGATGACAACAAGGGGGTCGGGGAGCGAGTTGTCGTCGTCCTTGATCGGGGGAAGGAGAACGAAAAGGTGGTGCGCGGGAGCATCCGAGAGCATCTGGAGGTCGTTGGGCGAGTTCTTGTAGTGGGAGGCGACGTAGAGGGCCATCATGCGCTGAAGGAACACCTCGGAAGCGGCGTGGTACGAGAAGAGAGTATCGCGGTTGACGTAGAAGAGCTCGCACTGCGACGGGTGGGGGCAGCCCTGGGCAGCCTTGGACACCACGGTCGCGTCCAGGCAGAGGAGGTGGTTGAGCCACTTCTCAATCTCGTCTCCAGGCGCGTAGCGGATAGGCTCGTCGAGCTTGATCTCACGGAGCGAGCGGACGAGACCAGCACCACCCTTACCGGCAGCACCGGCCTTGGAGGTCGATGCAGCAGCAGAGGGAGCCTCGACCTTCTTGATGGTCGGGCGAGTCTGCTCACGGAGCTGCTGGATGAGCTTGATCGAGAGCGAGCGACCGGTACCCTCGTAACCGTTGATGGTCGAGGCCATGAAGACGAGGTAAGGACCGATGAGCTTGCGGACAAGGGGGAGGGGGATGGCGGCAGCCTCGTCAATGATGACGAGTTCGGCCTGGCCAAGAACGTGGGCGTCCTCGGGAGCAATGTACTGGATGGTCTGACGGTGGCCGCGGAAGATGTTGACACGGACGATCGCCTTCTTGAATTCGGGGTTGGTCGACTGAACAACGTCGTAGTCCACGTGCTCCTCATAGCCAAGGGCGTCGAGAGCCTTGAACACAAACTCGAACAGAGTCTTGAGGTTCTCGGGGTCGGGCGAGGTGACGAAGATGTTCGAGTAGTCGTGGGCGAGCGCAGCACCGATAGCGAGACCGAGAGCAGCCGACTTTCCGCGACCACGGCCGGCGGTAAGGGCTACTGTCGACGAGAGGGTCTTCTCGGAGATGGCCTCGACAAAGGTGAGAAGGGCCTTGGCCTGACGGTTAGCGAACGGACAATCGTAGTTTAGCCCACCTGGTCCACAGTCTTGGTGAGCTTGGCGAGGGGGCCAACAATGTCAACCGACTCGAGGCTCTCCTTCATGTCCTTGAGCTCCTCGGCCTTGCGCTTGCGTCCGCGGTCGTCCTCGGTGTCCTTGAGAAGACCAATGTCCTTGCCCTTGGAGATGGGGAGGACGTTGAGCTCATCGTCGAGGACGAGACAGTCGGGGTTGGAGCCGAGCGAGAGGATGAAACGCTCGTTGAAGCGAGGCTGGACAAACTGGTGGGCGTCGGTGCGGTAGCGGTTGTGGACATCCTAATGTTAGCTTTCCTCTCGATACCGTCAACCTACCATGGTCATCGAGTAGAGCTGCTTCAAGCTCGACATCGTCTTAAGGAGGAGAACAACAATACCTCCACCCTCGACGGTCTCGATGGTACGGGCGAGGAGGTTGGGGGTGATGGCCTCGTAGTCCTGGAGGACAAGCATGCCAAAGGTCTGACCGAGGACCTTTGCGCTGTCCTTGTAGTAGGTGTATCGGATGTCGGTGACGGCGATGAAGAGCTCGAAGGGGTCCTGCTCGTTGGGCTCACGGATGCCGCGCTTGATGTCGCGCTTGATCTTGGCCTCACGCTTCTTGCGGTGGCTGGGGTTAGCTCTCAAACAGCAGCAAGCACACTCACGTAGTAAATCCAAGGTCCTTCTTGTAGCACCAGAGGACGTTGGGACGCGACGACACGCGGGCCTGCGAGAGCAGGAAGTGGAGGTTCACGACCTAATGTTAGTTGATGGTGACCTGTGACGGTGATGCTCACCTGGTCACGACCGCGGTCGCCGACCATGACGAAGAAGGAACGGTGGTTGGACTGGACCCCATTGGCGATGAGGGCCGGGATGCGGGGGTCGAGCTGTTTCCTCATGGTGGGATGGGGTGTGATGGCGAGCAACACAGTGGCAATAACCTCGAAGACCTTCAGCAGCACCGCGAGAGACAACCTCCACAGTCCAGAATCAGAAATCTCGGTGTCTGGGATAAATGTCGAAAAAATAAAATGAAAATATTCAAATCGGGCGGGGTGCCCCTCTTCCACGGCCATTCCTATTTAAGATGTGTATAAGAGACAGTTGGTGGACTCACCAGCACCCGCTGTCTCCTCGAGTGTCCGCGGGGGGCAATTGGCCGGCAGCTCCYGCAGTGAACACAAGTTGCTAGGTATCGATCCCTCAACGAGGTCGGTGATGACAGTCAGGCGGACGACGTGGGATGATTGTTCCGCTGGCGTTGGGTTTGGTTGATTGGCGCCGCAGGTTGAAGTCAAGCCACAGTCGAGGAGACAGCGGGTGCTGGTGAGTCCACCAACATGACCACATCTGACTTCTTCCTCTAGCACCCTGCACTCCTGGACTCGTAGGAGCTGCAACTGCTCCGGAAAGTCTTGCAGCGCCTGTTCCCTCGGGATCAGCCGGCTCCCCCGCTGCTCGCAAGCCCGAGAGTCCCTCAACAGCGTGCAGTATGTCGTCGAGTTCTTCCAATGACAGTGGCCGTGAGTATTCACTAGCAGCATGGTTTCAGAATTACAGAACGCTGACCTAAAGTTTCGGGCTTGAGGAGGAGGCCCACACTCGCAAAAGTCGTGAGCAAACTTCAAGGAAAGTCGAGCACGTGCTCGTCGCCGGACGGCTCCGATGCTTTAGATGTACCTGCTCTGAAGAACAAACCAGCCAAGGAAAAGGTTCTTCACGGTATGTGATGTGGGCGACCAGAGTGGGTCGCTAATTACTAGTATCTACATCCTGGCCTAAACCCTCCTTTCTTACAAAGAAACCGTCAAGGAAGGAAAGTAATGGGGCTCTACATGCCGTGGCTGTCTTCGACCCGGAGGACGGGAACGAAAGTGTTGAGCTACTCGGCTTGCGGAGCCTCAAGCTCTGTTTCGGCAGCTCGTACCGGATCAGGATGGAGTGGGGCCTCTGGACCCGACCGCCCCCCGATATCGAATACAAAGCGATTGCAGCTGCATTGCGGGCGGAAGGCGCGACCATGGAACACTACACCTTTCCACTTACGGCCATTACAGCCGAACATGTGGACAAGCCCWGGT